>JAQZBX010020250.1:0-33154 GCA_029593785.1 Cabassous unicinctus
AAAAGGATGCGGGGGTAAAAAAGAGGAATGCAAACAGCTAAAAATCAATAGAGCGTATTTTATAACCCTGGGGTGGAGAAGGTCTCTCTGTTACATAAACCCAGAACCCAGAAAGGCAAAGACTGGTACACTTAAATACACAACAATAAAATGTTTACTATATCGCTAAACCCACCAGAAGCAAAGTCAAGAGATAAATGACAAACTTAGAAAAAATATTTGCAACGTGTGGCTCAGGCAGAGTCAGGCTCCCTCACTTCCCTGCCAGGGTGGAACTTTGCTTTGCTCACACAGTGTGGCTCAAACACTCGGCAGGCAGAGAACTCCTAACAGCTGTTTATTAAACGAGTGGCACTCAGTGCTGTGGAGGCTGCGGGGAAACAGGACGCTGCTGGTGGGAGTGTAAATCGGGACAGTGAATGAGGGCAGTTTGGCAAAGGCCATGAGAATTACAAATGTATCTACCCTCTGGCCACAGTAATTGCGCTCCTCACAGATAAACTTGCAGACAGGTAAAATGACCTATGCGCAAAGTGACTCAACTCTGCATTACTTGTCAGAGCAGGAATCAACAGGAGACTGGTTGAACGCCTTAGGATGCGTCCCTACCAGGGAATGCTATGCAACTGGAAAAAAGGAGTAAGGATGGGGATATAAAATGTTGGCAGTTCCTCAAAAAGTGAAACACAGGATTGCCATATGCCCCAGCAATCCCAATCCTGGGTAAATACCCCGGAGAAATTAAAACAGGGACTCACTCAGATACCTGCACACCAACCAATGCTCACAACAGCATTATTCACAAGAGCCAAAAGGTGGGCACAGCCCAAGTGCCCAACGACAGACGAATGGATAAGCAAAATATGGTCAATCCATAAATGCAGTATTACTCAGCCGTAAAAAAGGAATGAAATGCTGATACATACTACAACACGGATTAACCTTGAAAACACTATGCTACCCACAGTGGAAAATAAGCCAGGCACAAAAGGCAAATATTACATCTAAAATAGGCAAACTGAGAGAGACAGAAAGTAGATTAGAGGCTCCCGGGGGCCTCGCAGGGAAAGAGGATGGGGAGCTACTGTAGCACCACAAAAAATTTCCAAATACAGGAAAACTGGATTTCTAACAAAAGAAAACAAAAATAAGGAGTTTTACGTCCTGAAGCGGAACAAACTGCAACATGTACTAAGGAAAGTAAACAAAATGTACTGAGAGTGAGCACACAGGCTGCTACCATTTGCGGGAAAATGGGAGGGGGACACGTGTGTTTTTGCTTGTACATGCATAAAGCATCTGGGGACAGGTACGCAAGACTTTTTTTTTTTTAATTAATTAATTTTTTATTTATCCCCCCTTGCTGTTTGTGCTGTGTCCATCTGCTTTGCGTTTTTCTGTGTCTGCTTGTCTCCCTTTGTTGTGTCATCTTGCTGTGTCAGCTCACCGCGCCACGCAGGCCAGCTTGCCTTCACCAGGAGGCCCCGGGAATCGAACCCGGGGCCTCCCATATGGTAAACGGGAGCCCTATCAATTGAGCCACAGCCGCTTCCCGTTATGTAAGACTTTAATAGCAGAGGCAGCCTAGATAGAAGAAAACTGGGAGGTGCAGGGACGGGGCAGAAAGGGACATTTCTTATTTTGTACTATGTGAGGACAGTATGTCAAAAAAAGGTGAAAAAAGTGAAAAAAAAAATCAAGGTATTTTTTGCTATCATAGCAAACTTTGCTGGTGAATATTTAAGTGGATTTTAAAGTTAGAAAAGAAAACACGGTTAAGTCGATACAAACGCAGCTGGTGCACAAACACGAGGCCCATGGCTGCGATGTGAGCTGGGGCAGACCTGGTGCTCCCGGCTCTCCTAGCTCCCACGTGGAAGCCTGTGCTGGCCCCTGAGGGCCCCGGGTCCCTACCTGTGGACGCCACTCTGTCAGGGAGGCCGACAGGCTCTTCCGGGGGAGGCGGCAGCTCCTCCTCCACAGGCCCAAGGTGCCCAGGCTGAGGCTGGAGTGGAGGCCCATCCAGCGGGGTCTGGAGAGATGCAGAGTGGGAGTCAGGAGAGAAGGCACCCAGGGGGCACCCCACACTCAATCAGCCCCACTGTACAGAGGAGCAAACCGAGGTCCGAGAAGCTAGTGACCCATCCAAAGTCGCTCAGAAGGAAGGGGATGGTGGCAAGGGTGGAACCCAGGCCTCCCAGCTCCTCGTCCCAGGTTCCTGCAACTAGACGAAGCCACTTCCTTCTACTTTGAAGTAATCTCCTGAAATCGTTTTTCTTTGGACACTGGACTGACGTGGACTCAGCTCTTGACCCAGCATCTGGACCCTCTTTCCCCTCCCCATTTCCACACTGGCCTCTGTTAAAATCAAAGTGCTAAAAAGGGGCTTCCTGTGCAGCATAAGGGATTTAGGTTAGACACAGGGAAGTGCCTTCCTCAGGGCAGAAGGGCAAGGCTGAGGGGGCAGGTGGCGTGGCAGCCTTCTCGGGGGCCCTGGAAGAGCTTAGAGGACTGACTACCCTCAGGCAGAATGGACCAAATGACCTCCAGGCTTGAAAGGTCCAGAAAGTGCAGACCTTCCCTCCTCCACTCCCACTGGGGACCGAGGGGTTGGCAGTACCTGGGGCGGGGGTGGGGGCAGGTGCAGCTGCTCTAAGTCCGCGATGAGTGATGCCCCCGTCGGGGCAGGGAGCGCCTCGTCTGGAGGAGGCAGGTATGCAGGAGGGGGCGGCGGCAGGAGGTCCAGGTCGGGAAGAGCGTCACCATCCAGGGTAGACGGAGGAGGAGAACACCCTGCAAACAGAGGGGAGGGAGGTGTGGCCAGAGTCCCCACAGGTGGACAGAGGAGGTGTCTGCTTACCCAGAAGAACATATGACATGGTGGCTAAGGGCTCTGGTCCAGGGTCACCCAGACCTGGGTTCCAATTGTGACTCCGCCATTTACTTGTTATGTGTCCTTAGGCAAGAGACTTAGTCTCTGAGTCTCAATTTGCTCAGCTGGAAAATGGGTAGCAATCGCATCTAGGGATGTTGCGACTATTAAATCAGATGATGCAGTAATGGGCTTGGCACAGTGAGGACACATGGTCAGAGCTCAGAAAACGGTAACTGTCAAAACCCTCCTCCACAGGGTGCTCGAGGGCCCCGACTGCCCTCCTGGAAGACCCTGTTAGAATCCCAGCATAACCAGCCACTCAGGCTGTGGTTCTCAGGTGTGGTCTCTGCGCCGGAGCCTCAGCACCACCCGACGGCATCACCTGAGAGCTTGTGGGAAATGCAGCTTCTCAGGCCAGCCCAGGCCTGAGACATCAGACACTCTGGGGCTGGGTCTTATGACGCCTCCAGGGGACGCTGATGCCCCTTAAGTGTGGGAACCCCGACCCTAATGAAATAATAGATTCCGGTAACCATCATCAGGTGTTGAAAGCCTTGGGTGAAAGGTTGATGGGGGCACTCCAAAGGAGGATTCTGGAGGTCACGGCTGAAAGCCACCCATCACCCTTAGCTGACACGGGGGCGAGGGGTCTCCTGACATTACGCTACAGGAATTTATGGCTTATGAACGGTTGTAGCCAAATAACAACAAAAAGCCCCAATCTAATAGGGTCTCTAGAGCTAATTTCCATTCATAGTAAATATGGAAGACAGAGGACAAATTAAATGAGCCCACAAGGAAGTAAAGGAACAAATCCAGCATGGAGGACGTTCACAGGGCCTGACCGCATTCCTGCAGCAAGTCCGTGGGGGAGAAAATGAGAGGGGGCTTCCCCAGAATTAAGACATTTAGAGGGAAAATACCACATATTATGTATACATTTGCGCTATCCCACATGGTAGCTACCAGCCATGTGTTCCTACTGAGCACTAAAACTGTGGCTAGTCTACAATGAGATATGCTGTGAGACGGGATGAAAAAAGAATAAAATACATGACAAATAATTTTTATATTGACAACATGCTGAAATGATAATATTTTTGATACACTGGATTGCATAAAATATATCATTAAAATTAATATTACTTTTTTCTTTTTCTTTTCAATGTGGATACAAGGAAATTTAAAATTATACTCATACGGATTGCATATATAACTCACATTATATTTCTATTGGACAATGCTGATATAGACCTTACTTGAATCCTGATTCAAAGAATTAATCATCTCATTTAATTCTCCTCATTTTGTAGATGAGGAAATTAAGGCTCAGAGAAGCTAAGCATGCCAGTGAATTATACAGCCCAAAGGAAAGATGAGCCATTATGTAAAGCATTCACGCCGCTACAATCCAACAGGTAAAAGGCGTTTTAAAGACAATCAGGGAAAATGAATTCTGGACAGAGGATTAGGTAACTGCTAACGGTATTAGGTGTGATTATGGCACCAAGGCCGCGTTTAGAGATGTCCCCTGAGGAGTAAGGAGCCACAATGTCACGTTGACAAAATGCTTCAGGAAAAAAAAAAAAAAAAAAAAAGGTGGGGGCTAGCTGAAGGAAACAAGGCAAAATCTTGATAACTGTTGACCCTGGATGTGAGGTGGGTATACAGGGCTCCTTGTACTGTTCTCTCTACCACTGGGTATGTTTCAAAGTTCTTTTTTTTTAATTTTATTTTTTTATTAAAACACACAAGCAAAACACACCAGCACCAAGGCAGTCTCATTACTAGCACAGCTGATGACAACACCTCTGCCTCACAGGTGTCTCACAGGTGAGCGCTCACAGCCACGGCGCACCTGCTCGACGCCTTCGTCCTAGAACAGTGGTTCTCACAGTGGGGTCCCCGCCAGCACAGCCTCACCTGGGAAGGTGTAAGAACTGCACACTCTCAGGCCTGCCCCAGACCTGCTGCCTCAGAAACCGCGGGGGTGGGGCCCAGCCATGTGTGTCCAAACAAGCCCCAGGGAGATGCTGACGCAGCTAAAGCCTAAGAACCAACCCCTGCCCGGGATGAGCTACTCTGAGTCAGGAACCAATTCTCCGAGAGGCAGAGCTGAGACTCTCCAGGGTCCTGCCTTAAGATTCAAGGGCACCTGGCTGTGAAAGTGGCCAGGGCCCCAGGAGGGCCGATTTCAAGAGAAGGAAGCAAGCGGGAGCCAGGGGGGCTGGCAAATGGGACTCGAGGGCCTGGGGTGGGGCATGGAAAGGGAACCTGGGCTGAACGGCAGAAGACGGAGGGAGAAGCCGAGAGAAAAACCGACTTCTGAGGGTCAAAGAGATGCTATGGGTGTCTCGTAGGGGGCGAGAAGGAAGGAGAGAATGGCAACTTCTTCTGTGTTGAAAGGGCTAAAGAAATCCTGGTGGGTTCTTGAAGACAAGCACTGGAGGAGGCACCAGGTGACAGCCTGCAGTGACAGGCAGGGAAGGTGCAATGTCCTTGGGTTCCAGGGGCACTGCCAAGGCCAGCTTTTGCCTTCCGTGGTGGGATCAGACTCATGACAAAGCCGCACACCTGGCATGTATCTCACTCCAGAGAGGCTGTACCCCAAGGTTCCTATGAGAGGCTCGAGTTGGCCAAGTTGGCAGATGGAATGTCGCACTGGTCACACACTGTTAGGCCACCCTCTCCTGAGGAAGATCTGCTTTGTGTTTCCACACTCCTGGACCAGGAAAATGTCCTGGAAATTTTATGACATTAAGCGGCTGTTTCTGGGATTTGTGGTTAAGGAGAGAGAAATTTAGAAGGTTCCGACATCATGAAGAAGCATGGAACACACATGTCCACGCACTCTCGCACATGCCAACATGAGTAGCCCCTTCTCCCGACCTCTTTGGTGCTTCCAGTAATTGGCATTTCCTATTGGTCCCTAGCTTGTCTCCATGGTGATGGACAGGGAAGCCCTAGACTCTTCCCCAAAGAGGACCAGCAGGACACTTGACCAGGTGCCAGACTACTTGGGGCCTCAGCTGCCATCCTGGGCTGGCCTCTCACCTTTGGCAGCTAATGCCCAGCCAATGAGCCATGCCCCTGTCCCAGGCCCCTGAGCTGTACCCTTCCCCGCTTCTACCTATCCCAACAGCTGAGACTTTCCATGGGGTTGGCAGGACTGGATCTGGAAGGCTCCCTGTCACCATGGCAAAGGGCCAGCTCAGACCAAGCAGGAGGTAAAGAACAGCCATGCATGAAGAATCCATCTTGTGTCAGGCTTGTCACATACATGATCGAATCTCCAGTTTACAGGTGAGACAACCGAGGCCCAGAGAGAGGAAATAGCTTGCCTCAGATCACACAGCTAATAAAACTACCCAAGAGAAAATAAAACTACCTTTTGGCTCCTTCAACTTGCCAAGCTCGTTCCTGCCTCAGGGCCTTTGCACTTGCTGTTTCCTCTGCCCTGTGAGCTCCACATCCCCCTGGCCAGCTCAATCCTGCCTGTCATTCAGGGCTCAGTTGAAATGTCACCTTCTCAGAGCAGCCATCCTGACCACTTCATAAAAAGTTGCACTTCCCCACCTCTTCATTACGTTTTATTCCTTTATGGCACTTGGGTCAACTGGACATTATTTGATACTATATTTTTATTATCTCACCGTTTCCCCCACTGGAAAGTAGACTTCAAGCAGGCTGAAAACCTTTCTCTCTTGTTCACCTCACCAGTGTCTGGCTCAGAATTTTAATAACAACAGGTAGCACATTTAGTACTTTCTATGTGCCAGGCTCTGTGGTAAACACTTTACAAATATATTAACTCATTTAATCCTCACAGTGACCCTCTGAGGTAGATACCACCATTATCCCCATTTTACAGATTAAGAAACTGAGGCACAGAGAGGTTAAGTGGCCTGCCAACATCACAGAGCCAAGAGGTAGAGAAGGTGGGATTCAAACCCAGGCACTTGGGTTCCAGAGTCTGCCTGGCACATAGTAGGTGCTTAATAAATAGTTGTATGAATGAATGAATGAATGAATGACTTCAGAACCTGCTCTTTTCTCCCCACCTCGGAGCTGCTTCTGACCTGGCTCCCTGCCAGGGCCCTTGCCCTCTTACCTCCATTGGCGAGCTGAGGTGGGACGGCTGGCACAGCTGCTACGGCCCTGCCAGGGGGTGTCCAGGGGCCCGGCCTCCCTGTCACGTCAGCTCCAGGGGTCTTCATGGGGGCAGGGGCCTCCCAGGGGCGGCCCGGCCGGGCCTCACAAGCCACCCGCCTCACTTCCTCAGCCACAGCCACATCGCGGCGTGGGGGTGCCAGGGTGATGAAGACAGACGAGGCGACCCTCTTCTCTGGCTTTGTGGCCATCGTCTTGGCTCCTGCAAGGGCTGGGGAGAGAACGGGGCTCAAGTTCAGTCTCGGGCAGGTCACAGGGTACAGGGGTACACTCCACCCAGACACACAGAAAGCCCCTGGGCCACGGAACCTCGCTCCTCAGAAGAGGGTGCTGGGGGTGCACGTGGGGGAGGGCAGGTGCTCACCAGGTGACCCGGCAACAGGAACAGGACCCAAAAGTCTTGGTTGCCCTTCCCCCCAACCTGCACACCTGGGGGAGCAAAGGGCAGCCCTGCCCTGCTCACCTCATGGATGATCAGTTTCCTCCTCTAAGAAGCCTGAGGAAGAAACAGCTCTTCCAGTTCCCTACCCCCAGCACAGCCAGCGGCTAGTCCCAGCTCCTGGCCACACCCCACGTCACCGCCCTCACCTGGATCGGGAGTCTCCGGGGAAAGCCAAAGTCCCCGCAGTTCCTGTGAGCAGCACTGTGGAAGGGCAGGAGTGGAGACGGTCAGAGCCCCAGGGCTGGGGTCCAGGAGGCAGAGGGGTGGAATAACAGTAAGAGCTGCCATGTACCAAGACCTGCTCTGCGCCCCGACTGCCCTAAACCCTCACTAGCGCCGGGGCGCAGGGACTAGGACTATCCCCATCCAGCAGCTGAGGAAATCAAGACTCAGAGAGGTAAAGTCACTTGTCCAGGGTCACACAGCAGTGGGGCTGGGATTTGAACACAGAGCCCATGCACTTGGCCACTTTGCTCTGCTGCCCTCTCCCAGCCCTGCCCACAAGCTGGCATCAGAGGGTTCACTCGTATTTGCCTCCACCCCCTGCACCATTGGATACCAATCAAGTCTTGAAGACTCTATTGCCTAAATCTCTCAATCCACCCTCTCTCTAACACAAGGGCCCCGGTTCAAGCATACCAACCTCCCTTGATGGTCTCGAATCCCACCCTGTAATCCTGCCCCTGGAGTGATCTTTCTAGAGCATAAACTTGACTGTTTTACCTCTGCTCAAAAGCCTTCCATGGCTCCCTACTACCTTCAGGATAGAGTCCAAATTTCGCTGGCTTCAACCTCTCTTTTGACCACCAGGGACCACTCACCCTTCCTGGTAGGAATTTCTCCTTACCTGCCTTGGAGTGTTTTCAGCCCCATCCCCACCCACAACCACAGGGTGAATTTCAGCTTACCCTTAAAGGCCCAGTTCAAATAGCACCTCCTCCATGAAGCCTCCCCTGATTCCTGACCCTCTCCCCAGGGCAGCTGTCTGCTTCCACTGTGATGACAGCCTCATCACAGGACACACTGGCTGCCTGTCCACGTGTCTGCCACATGTCTGCCCCTCCCAACCCCTCCCCACAACGGGTATGCCTCCAGCTGAATCTGCATTCTTTGTGTGCTCCACAGACAGCTCACATTGTAGTCATCAGAGCATAGATCGGGGAACAGGGCAGCACCCCAACATCAGGGAGAGCCCATTTTCCATCTCTTGGGTGGTTCAGGCAGACAGTGCCTCTGGGGCCCAGGCTGAGGTAGAACTCCTGGGTGGGGTGAGTCAGCCACACCCAGCTCAAGTCCTCATGGGCACCCAAGGTTTGCACCCAGGGATAAAACCTGCCCTTTTCCTCTCTCACCCTTTCTGGCTGTGCCATCCTGACAGGGCCCCAAAGCCCAGCCCCTGGGTACATGGGGAGGAGGGTAAACAGAGGCCCAGAGAGTGAACTTCGAGGAGTGGGGCTGGGCAGGTGGGAGGGAGAGCCCGGAGGGACCCTAAAGGTGGCTTTGTGTCCTCCATCTATGAGAGTCCACCAGCCTCGGGGGAGGGGGAGCTCCCTTTGTGCCTGGCAGATGATAACAATAATAAAAGCAGTAACAAAGGCACTAACTGATGAAGTGCTTGCTGCATGCCAGCAACCGCGCCAAGTGCTTTACGTGCCTCAGAATGCACCTGATTCCCCACACAGGCATGAGGAAGGCTCACTGCGCCCCGCTTTCCAGATCAGCCATGTGAGGCCCCGAGAGATTAAGCAACTGGCCCAGGCCATTGATGGCAGACTTGGAATTCTGACCCGAAAGTCCACTGCCTCCTTGGACCTGAGATGGATACGAGATCGCACAGAGGCTCCCAAATTCTCACCCCAGAATGGCCTAATCTGGATTGGGTACCCTGTGGCCAGTGCATCCTGGGCTTGTGCCCAGAGACAGCTGTGGACCTTCAGGATGTCCCCTCTGCCTCCTCTGCAGCCTGCCCTGACCCCTACTCCACCCCAGTCCACCCTTCCAGGACGTCAGATCTGTCTGGTTTCTCGGAAAACGTTCAAGGCAAATCTCAGCGCTGATGCCAGATGTTCACAGCTGGGCAGCCCCCGTCCCTCCCAGTGGTCACTGTGGGGACTTCAGGTCCCAGGGGATGGGACAGAGCTGGGGATTTTCAAAACCCTGCCAGCTCCGGGAGGGAGTGGGAGCCCCACTGACCCCCAGATGCCCCTGGAGTGGGATATATGAGAAAGCCTGCTGTGGGACAGCCTTCCAGCCAGCCAGCCCAGGGGACCTGCTGCCCCCACTGTTCCTCCCTGAGAGGGAGGATCTGAGATCCAGTTGGGTGAGCAGAGAAAGTGGGAACAAAGGGAAGGAAAGTCATTTCCTGTCAAGAGGAAGGAAGGAGGCTGTGAGCCAGCCACCCCCCCACACACACACAGCCCAGCCTCAGGCTGCAGCCCTGGGGCAGGGGACAGGCTGGCTGGGGCTGGGGGGCTCCGGGACTTCTGGCAGAGCCCCTCTCCCCACCACCCCCAGTCCTATTCTTCCTGCCCCCCTCCAAAAAAAAAAAAGCCAACAACTCAATCACTTCTAAGCTTTGTTCTTTAATGCCTTAACAAAGCAGCACATGTTTGGGTTTGGAATTAAACTTCGCTGGGGGTGTGACTGTGACCCCCTACAGAGGACCTTGTAGCCTGGGGTAGTGATTCCCTCTCCCCCTCTCCCACCCCAAATAAGCGGAGGAGCCACACTGCGCTGAGTTTCACCTTTCCTGCTGGGTGACCCTGAGCAGGTCACTAGACCTCTCTGAGCCTTTTTTTTTTTTTTTCCTTCATAAAACGAGAATAATGAGATCTGTCCTGAAGGAAGGCTAAGAAGATAAAAGGAGAAAGAGTACTCAAGATTTTGAGGTGCAAAGGGAAGTATCACTGGTTATTTCCCTCCTCAAGAGGAGGAGGGGCGGACTTCCACCATTATCAAGAGCAGGAATCTGGCGGCTGCCCCAGCCTCTTCCCGGGTGCTCAGAACTGGGCTGGAGGAGGCCCGACGCCAAGATCACCCCACGAACGCACACCTTGGGGACCGGCCAGCCCGACGCCTTTCCAGCCCGCCACCGGGCTGGGAGGCCCAGAGAGGGGCAGCTCGGGGCCCCTCCGTCCCCTCGCCTGACCCCGGCTGGGGAGAGGGGCCCGGGGCTCCCTGGGGCGACGGAGAGCCTGGCGGCCTCCCGCACGCAGCGGGACAGGGCGGCCGCCGGGGACTTTAACTCGATCCATGTGCGGGACGCCGGCCTCTTTGTGCGGGAGCTTCCGCCCTGCGCGCCCCTCACACCCGCGCCCGGCCCGGGGCAGGGCCACGACCCTCCCGCCTCCTCCCAGACCTGCGCCCACTCCAGGGACGGAGACCGAAGGGCCGGGACCCCCTCCCTCCCCAGCCCCACCCCCACCAGCGTCCCGCAGGTCCCTTCCAGGAGCGCCGGGGGCCGGCTGGGGTGGGGAGCTGCGCTCCGGCCCAGGGCTGCCTGCGCTGTCACCTGTGTGGCCGGGCACGACGCAAGGACAGCCCCCCGCCCCCGCCGCGTCCCGCTTACCTGGGCCGCCCGCGCCCCGGCGGCTGGGATCCGACGCCGCAGCCAGCAGGAGCGGGAGCGGGAGCAGCGCGGCGCCTCCGCCCCGCCGGCCTCCCCGCCCCTCGGCTCCCTCCGCCCCGCGGCCCCGCGTCGCGTTACCATAAAAGGTGAAGCTTGCGGGGAGGGGGCTCTGGGGTCCCCGCAGGGCGGAAGCGGCCCCTACCTGCCCTCCCCCACCTGCCCGACCGCGCCCCGCACCCTCCCTTTGTTCCCTTGACCACTCCTCTCCCCTCTGCCAGGCCTTTGTGCAACTTGAGGGGTCGTTTCCCCATCCCACCCCCAGGTCACCTGGGTTTGCGGCCCCACTGTCCTTTCTGGTGGAGAGTCTTACACCCTGGGCTTGGCCTGGGGTCTCCCAAGCTCCTAAGCGTCAGGGGACCTGGTTTCTATGGCCACTCATCAGCTGTGTGGGCAGTCACTCCACCTCCCTGAGCCTCAGTTTCCTCATCTGTAAAATGGGGATAGCCCGCCCAAGCCTCTGGGTTGGCCTGAGGCTGAAAGGCTGTTGACAGCAGGAGCACACTGCCAGTGGTCAGTACTCGCTGGGCTCGGGCTTTTTCAGGGGGTGCACCTGGGTGGGGGTCTCAGAGATGCCCAGTGGAGCAGGTCACCTCGCTTGACTGTCCAGCGTGGTCCCTGCCTGCCTGGATCCCCTAAGCTTTTGCACATGGGTCCCAGCAGCCGGGGGACCTGTCCCTCCAGGAGGCAGGGCCAGCTGGCAATCAGGGCACCTGGCTGCCAGCCCGGGCTCTGTTGCTGACCCCCTCCCTTCTGTCCCGTGGATTTGCCCCCTCCCTCAGGCAGGAGTACTTTTGTCCTGGAGGGGAGGGGGCAGCCGAGCCTGCGCTCAGGGGCCCAGGGTGGAGCTGGATGGGCCGCCTGCGTCCCCAGAGGCCTCGGGAACATTGCTGGGGAAAGGAATCTGGGTCTGATTCACAGGCAGACAGATTGTTCCTTTGATTAAAGCCTCAGTGGCTGAGGCCCGGGAGCGCTGGACCCAGGGTCATCTGGCTCTCCCCTGTGGGCTCCACGGTGACAGTGGGGCTCTGGGGGCTTTTGGGGATGGGGTGGTGCCTGGACACCCTGTCCCAAACGCCTCCTCCCACCTCCCTAAACGGCTGACCCACTGTCCGCTCCGCAGCCCCTTTCCCTCTGATCTGGACAGCCACTCTGTAACAGTAGCTGGCTTCGTTAGGGGTCCCCTGTTGCTGGTGCCTCAGAACCCCCTTACGTTTAACCCCCACCAGGACCCCGTGCGGGAGGCCCAATCATTCCTGCTTCTCAGATGTGGAAACCGAGGCTCTGAAAGCCTCAAGGCCACCCAAGAGGCAAGGGGCAGAGCTGGGACTCAAACCCAGGGCAGCAGTGCCCCTGGGTGCACTGCTAGGCTCGTGCCAGGGGCGGGGATGACTTTACAGCTGAAGAGGCCGAGGCTCAGAGAGCCCATGGGAACTGCTGAGACTTCAACTGTGGCAAACCGAGATTCGAACGCGAGGCTGCCTGAGCCCCAGGTCTACGTGGTCCGCGCTTGGCGACATGGCTCCACTCTGCAGCACTGTCCCCTGTGCCCTCCGCAAGAGGGTGGAGGGAATGGGGGTCGGGGGAGGGAGCTGCCGAACCCAGAGATGGGAAGAAGCTTGGGAGAAAGGACGCAATCCAGGGGGTTGTGGACACTTTTCAGCCATAGAACTCCCTTTTCAAGTGATTTCTGACCCTGAAGCTCATTTAAAACAGATGAAAACGGTGGTATCGTCCTCCAACCCCATAATATCGACTGACCCCCCTCACTGCCCCGCTCTAGGGGGAACGATGAGGCACAGAGGGGTTGGTCTGGGGCCTGTCTAAGGTTACGCGACTCCCTGTAGGACCCAGGCCTCCCAGGTCTGCTGGGGGCTGAGACTGGCTTGGGAGGGCCCAGGGGGCTGCCGGGATCCCCCTGCCACCACTCACCTGCTGTCCAGCAGCTCTGGCTGCCTGTCCCCGCTCTGCTGATGCTCCTGGCTTGAGAAGTGCGTCCTGGCCAAGGGGCTCCAGACCAGCCCGGGTGTCAGTGTCACCGATTGGCAGGTGCCAAGCTTCCTGCAATGGAAACCCAGGAAGTGGGCTGGATGAGAACACATGCCCTTTGTCTGCCAGCCAGAGGCCCTGCTCCCCCCTCCCTTCCTGCCAGGCCCAGGCCACCTCTCTTCCCTCCTCAGAGGACCCCAGGAGAGGACTCAACTTCCTATCAGGGTTGCGGCAGCTGAGACCCCTGGTGTCAGGGAAGGGGTGGGAGAGAGCTTGGGGGACGAGATCCAGGGCAGTGGGGACATTGGCTGCTGTCCAGCCTGCTGGCGCATATGGCACCACCTCCCCTAGTGGGGGGTGGGCGTTGATTCAGCCCACCACCTGCCATGTGAGCTCCAGCCAGCCACAGTCCCTGTGCTCCTGGAGCTTGCAGCAGGGCCGGCAGCTCCGGGCTTCCAGCAAATGAATGCAATGACCACCTGGGGCAAAATGCACTCTGAAGTGGGGAGCCAGGGACAGAGACAGGATAAGGTGTTGGGGGACAGGGATGGCTTTTCAGAGGAGGTGACCTTTAAGCTGAGATGAGGAGCCAGTCATGAGAAGAATGGGGGAGAGCACTCCAGGGAGAGGGAGGTGGGGGAAATCTGGACAAGTACTTCCCCTCTTTGAAGGTCTGTTTCCCCACCTGTATCACAAGGAGTGGAACAAGCTGCCCCTGAGTGGGGACACGAATGCTTCCCTTTGCAGAACTGGGACAAAGGCACTGAAAGGGCACACTTTTTTTTTTCAATTTATTTATTTCTCCCCACCCCCTCGTTGCTTGCACTTGCTGTGTCTATTCATCTTCCTTGTTTCTTTAGGAGGCACTGGGAACCGAACCCAGGACCTCCGATGTGGGAGACAGGCACCTAATCGCTAGAGTCACCTCCGTTCCCCGCTTTGTTGTGTCTCTCATTGTGTTTTTCTTCTTGATTCTCTTTTTGCAGCATCTTGTTGTGCCAGCTTGCCATGCCTGCCCGTCACGCCAGCTCGCTGTCTTCTTTAGGATATACCGCGAACTGAACCATGAACCTCCCATGTGGTGGGCAGGAGCTTAGTCGCTTGAGCCACATCCGCTTCCCCCTGCCTGCTTATAATCACATCAATCCAACACCTAATCCCGGAGCATCTACTGTGTGCCAGGCCCTGGCTAGGAGCTGGGCAGCGGTGCAGCAGCTCCAGAGGAGTGGGAGCTCATGGCACAGGGGGCGGGCAGGAGGTGGGACGGACCCTGAGGTGAGCAACCTCAGGACTGTGATTCCAGCTCTGCCACTCGCCGGCCTCGGGCAAATCTCTGAGTCTCCTCTTGCAACCCGGGGTCGTAGTCCTTCCTTGGCAGCTTAGTTGTGAGGATTTGATGGGAGCCATGTGGATAAAACTCCTGGGGCTCGGTGGTGTTCAGAAGTGAGCCCCTTTCCTCTTTCCACCATAGAGAGGACAGGTTTTGGGTTAGTATAAGATGATCAAAGGGCTGAAGGCGAGGAAGACGCTGGTCCCCCTGGAGAATCTCAGGGACGTCCACGGTTCCTGCCAGCCTGGCATCACCTTCCCCACTTTGGGGAGCAGACCCCAATTCCTGTTTAGGGACCCCCCCTCAATTCCTTGGGCTCAGGTGTGCTAGCCGCAACTCCTGTGGCTCTGGGGGTATACATGTGGCCCAGGCCTTGGCCAGCCACGGCGGCTGTTGGTTCTGCAATGAGCACCCGACCTGCTCTCGGCCCCGGGTCTGTGGCTGCAAGTATTAGGAAAGAGGCAGGATTTTTCCAGTTGGCTCGTTGACTGGCAGGAGGCAAGCTTGGTGCCATCCTGCCACCATTTGGGCCAACGCAGGGGACAGCAGAGCTAAGAGAAAAGGAGAAAGAGCTGATTCCATCCTTTAAGTGGCTGCTTCCAGCCAGGCCTGAGGTCCTGCCTCTGTGTTTTCCAATCACATGAGCCAACGCCTTCTCTCTCTCTTTTTTTTCTTAAACCAGGTCAAAACAGAGCCGTGATTAATATCAGTGAGGGGAGCAGATGTAGCTCAGTGACTGAGCACCTGCTTCCCATATACGAGGTCCCGGGTTCAA
Organism: Cabassous unicinctus; assembly: GCA_029593785.1. Taxonomy (NCBI): domain Eukaryota; kingdom Metazoa; phylum Chordata; class Mammalia; order Cingulata; family Chlamyphoridae; genus Cabassous; species Cabassous unicinctus. The sequence goes on from JAQZBX010020250.1 coordinate 15,207, forward strand.
TCCCTGGTACCTCCTAAAATACATATATATTGGCGAGACTTCAAGGGTCTGGTCTGGACCATAGTCCCCTCTTGGCAAACTGTATTCCAGTGTCACCACTTTTTTCCGAGGAGACTTCCTGACTCCAGGTAAGTCGAGGAGTTGTATCCCTCTCAGCAGTACATCCCCCGTGGCCAGTGGCCCTGACATGCTTTCCTCACCAGACTGGAAGCAAGGGCAGTGTCTTTGCTCTCTCCCGCCCCGGCACTTAGCATGGTCTTTGGCACATGGTAGGGGCTCAGTAACTCCTGCAAAGTAAAGGAGCCTGGGCCTGGAGTAGCCCTGTATGGGAATTGCACGAGAAGCAGTCCAAGGTCGTGAGTGGTTAAGAATTTGGGTTTTAAAGTCAAACCCATTTGAGTTTACATCTTGCCTCCCTCATTTATTAGCTGTGCGTCCTTGAACAAGGCAGTCAATCTCTCTATATCTTGAGTTTTTCTCCTGGGGAGAAAACAATAATCAACTCCTCACAAGGTGTCCTGAGGGCTGGCTGAGATAATGAAAAAAAAAAGCCTAGCTCAGGGTTCTAATTCTCAATAAAGAGTTGCCACATGGGCCCAGGGAGTAGCCAGGGGGACAAGGTGCGGGAGTCGGGGAGGTGGGGGACAGCACACAGGAGGACCTGGCCTCATCACTCACCCCCCCCAACATCCCGAGCTCTGTCCCTGCAGCCTGGGCTCTGGCCGTCCTTCCCTGGACCCTTCAAGTCAGAGTTGTGGTTGGAACTGAGTTGTAGTTCCCTCTGGGGACACTAAAGGATGTTGTCAGGCACTGGGCTAAGAGCCCTACATCCGTCATCTTGTTCAATCCTCACAACAGATGGGGACACTGAGGCACAGGGAGTAACTTGCTCAAGTTCACACCCATTAGTTAGCGACGGCTTCATTCAAATCCAGGCAGACTGGCTCCAGACTCCTTTGCTGAAGCGGCCAGGTGTGTAGGAAACGTTCAGAAGCCGAGGGACCCCACCCTGGCCACAGTGACACACAAGGAGCCCCCCACTCTTAGGCCCAAGCCTGTCTCCTACCTGCTCCACCCAGGCAGGGCCCAGCCTGGCCATGACAACACCACCTGGGCCCCGATCCCCTCTCGGTGCAGGGCACTGAGCTGACCCATAGCCAGGCCACCCACTCTGCGAGTCAGCACAGACTCCAGAGTGAGGGGTGGGAGGCTCAGCAGGTTGGGAGGGCCCCTCCTGGCCCAGGCCTTGCTGGGTCTGAACCTCTCTGCGTGGGCAGAGAGGAGGAAGTCCTGGTGCCACTCACTTTGGAATGTCCCTGAGCTGCCCCAACCCTGTTCCCTCATCCCCCCGGCCCCCGGCCCCGAGCCCCCATCCCTAGTGGGAGCCTCCACTCCTGGCAGCATCCATCTCAGCCCTCCCTTGACGATGTCTGTCTCAGTACCCCCAATCCCAAGACCCTCCTCACTAAAGCCTAATGTGGCCTAGACCTGCCCCTGCCACCAACTGGCCTGCTTCTCTCTTCCCCCCTGGTGGGCTTACAGTGAAGGTAATGAAGCTGACACTCAAGTCTTTCATCTCAAGGGCCGCTGGGAGGGCTGGGAGTTGCTGGGAGCTATGGAGTGTTCTAGACAGGGAGGGAAGCCAGGTTCACACCGGAAGCATCTCCATTAAACGTTTCTGGCAAATTGCCTGGAGAGACGTAAGAACTGGCCCAAATCTCTACAGCGCCAGTAATTCTTTGTGCTTTCCCTTCTCACTCTAAATAAATATTCACTTCCCTACAAATTCTGTATCCTTTTTCCAAAAGGGGGTCCTTAAAATTGGATTTGTCCCTGCTCTTCCCCCTTTCCCACACAGAGCCGCACACTCCTAGAGCAGTATGTGATGAGCAGATGCCCCTGCTCACAGCCCTTCCGTGGCCCCTGTGTGGTCTGGGCCCAGCCCGCTCCTGGGACTGTGTCTCCTGCCACTGCGCTCTCGCCCCTCTGAGCCAGCCTCGCTGACCCTCCCTCAGCCCCTCTCATTGGCACTGAGGAGCCTTAAGACATGCCTCAGCATCCCCCACCCCCCAGCCCCACCCGTCAAGGCTTCTGCAGTGAGGCCCACCTGAACCCCAGACCACATCACTCACCCACCCACGCCGCCCACAGCGGCCGGGAGGGAACCTGCTCCTCCCTTACAGTAACCCCACCCCCACCCCTGTTTCCTTTGGCCAAAAATCTAGATGCCATGGCGACTACTCTTTCCCTCAGAGCTACTCTAATTGAGGAGGATATCAACACTATTCAAAAGATGTCACCTCCACTGTTGCCATCCTGGCCCCCGCCTCCATCGTCTCTCACCTCGGTGGTTGCAAATGCTTCCCAACTGGTTTACCTTGTTTCTAGACCGTCCAGTCCAAAAACAGCAGAGAGAAGAATCCTTGAAAAATGTAAGTTAAATTGCACTGCTTCCTTGTGCAAAACCCTCCTTTGGCTTCCATCACAGAACCTGAACCATCTGGTTCCTGCCCACCCCCGGACCTCATTTCCTGCCCCTCCCCCTCCTTCATGATGCTCCAGCCTCTAGAAATTTCCTGATGGTTCTAAAATATCCCAGGCTTGTTCCCACCTCAGGGCCTTTGCCCATGCTATTCCCTCGGCCTGGGACTGCTTGGCTTGCTCTTCTCTCCACTCAGGCCTCCGTGCAAACGGTCCCACCTCAAGGAAGCCCTCTGTGGAAGGCGGCTTCTAAGATGGCGCTCGGCGATCCCCAGCTGCCAGTGTCTGCACGGGGGCTCCCTAGTGACTGACTCCTAACCAGCCGAACGTGACAAAACAGGAAGTCAAGTTTCAATATTGGGTTACAAAAAGATTACCTCACACCATACACAAAAATTAACTCCAGGTGGATCAAAGACCTAAATGTTAGGGATAAAACTATAAAACTCTTGGAGGAAAACATAGGGATAAATCTTCATGACCTTGGATTTGGCAATCGAGTCTTAGATATGACACCCAAAGCATGAGCAACAAAAGAAAAAATAGATGAAATGGACTTCACCAAAATTAAAAACTTTTGTTCTTCAAGGGGCACCATCAAGAAAGCGAAAAGGGGGAGCGGATTTGGCTCAACTGGTTGAGCACCTGCTTCCCACATGGGAGGTCCTGGGTTTGGCTCCCGGTGCCTCCTAAAAGCAAACAACAGAGAAGCAACTGTGACTCAAGCAACTGAGCTCCCAGGTACCATAGGGAGGACCTGGGTTCGATCCCCGGGATCTCCTGGTAAAAAGAGAAAAAAGGCTTCCCAGAACTGCGCGGGGCAGAGAGGCGCAGGCCCCCCGCGTGGCAAAGCGACGCACCAAAAAGATGACACAACCAGACAGAAAACAAACAAACGAAAAAACCAACTCAGGGGAGCTAATGTGGCTCAGTGGTTGAGCGCCAGCTTCCCACATACAAGGTCCCGTATTCAATCCCTGGCCCCAGTACCTCAAAAAAAAAAAAAGAAAGAAAAAAAAAGAAAGTGAAAAAAAACACAAAATGGGAGACAATATTTGCAAATCATATATCTGATAAGGGACACATATCTAGAATATATAAAGAATGCTGATAATTCAATGGTAAAAAGACACATAACCCAATTTAAAAATGCGTAAAGGATCTGAATAGACCTTTCTCCATGGAAGACATACAAATGACCAATAAACACACAAAAAAGATTCTCAATATCATTAGTCCTCAGGGAAATGCACATCAAAACCACAAAATGCCACTTCATACCCATCAGGATGCTAGAATCAAAAAGTCAGGTCATAGCAAGTGTTGGCGAGGATGTGGTGCGATCGGAACCCTCCTACGCTGCGGCGGGGGGTAGAAAATGGGGCCGCCACTTTGGAAAACAGTCTGGCAGCTCCTCACATGTGTAAACGTAGAGTTACCATGTGACCCAGCAATTCTACCCCAAGGTATGTAGCCCAAGACAAATACATACATGTATCCACACAAAAACTTGAACAAGACGGTTTATAGCAGCAGCATTCATTATAGGTGAAAGGTAGAGGCAACGCAGATGATGAATGGATGAATAAAATGTGGTATATCCATGCAATGAATATTATTTGGCCATAAAATATAATTTTGCCACAACCTGGATGAATCTTGAAAACATTATGCTAAAAGAAAGAAATCAGTCACATATTATAAGAGTCCATTCATATGAAAGTCCAGAACAGGGAAATCTATAGAGCAGAAAATAGAATAGTGGTTGCTTAGAGCCATGGGTTGGGGGCTGGGGCAGGACTTGGGGGGATATAGCCAAAGGGTACCAGGGTTGTTGTTTTTTTAGGTGATGAAATGTTCTCAAATTGACTGTGGTGCTGGTTGTACATAAAAACCATTGAATTTTACACTTTAAACGGGTGAATTGTATGGTCTATGAATTATATCTCCATAAAACTGTCTAAAAAGCAAAGAAAAACCCCATGTCCATATTGGGTTAAAAAAAGATGGTGACTTCCTTCTTGCTCGCACTCTCTTGCTCTCTCATGCATTCACTCTGAGGGAAGCCAGCTGCCATGCCGAGCCAGCCATGGAGAGGCCCAGGTGGCAGGGAAATGAGGGTGGCCCCCCCGCCGACAGCCAGCAAGCAGCTGGAGCCCTGAGTCCCACCGCTCATGAGAAGCTGAATCCTGCCCACGGCCATGTGAGTGAACTTGGAAGTGAGTCCTCCCCCAGTCGAGCCTCAAGATGACACCACAGCCTCGGCTGAGAGCCGCTGAGCCGGAGGACCCTGCTAAGCCCAGCCCAGATTCCTGCCCCACAGAAGAAGTGAGATAAGTGTCTATCGTTTTAATCTGCTAAATTTGGGGGTTAATTTGTTACACAGTGTAGATAACAGATACACCCTTCCTAGCACCCCGTCCCCCTTTACACAGCTGTATTTCCTTTGCAGCACGAGTTGGCACCTGACATCCCATTGGTTTGTCCGTCTCCTCCCCGGAAGGCCACCCCCATGAAGGCAGCGTCGCATGTCCTGCTCATCTCACATCCTCAGGGCCTCTTCCGAATCGTGTAGCCCCCACCACAGCACTTTGGTCCTGGGTGGTCGGGACCCAGGGTTCAGGCTCTCACGGTTTCTGTGGGAAAACAAGGTCCAGCTTTACACCTTCGCCCTAGACAGTACAGCTCACATTTTCCTACACCCTCTGGACTTTATGCCTCTTTTTCTTTTTTTGGTATGGAGATTTGCTAAATGCCTCACTTAGAGTGACCTAATTTTTTTATACTTTTCAGATTTTTCACAAAAATAATTTAATAATAAGAAAAGAATTCCATTCCAGCCCATGTGCCCCAGTTTTTGTTTGGAAAACAGTCCCTTTGCCCATAAAAAGGAAAGGCTTGCCGAGTCCAGGCCCCTCCCAGACCTGTCCCCACTGGCTCCCAGGCTAGGCCAGGGGCCGCGAGGCTGAGGCACCTTCCGGGAGAAACACCGGGCTCCCCTTGGAACCTGGTACCCAGTCTGGGGCTGGCGAGGGCTGGCCCCGTGCCACCTAGCTGAGCCATTTCCTCCTCGACTGGAACACGTTTCCTGCCCAGAGGGAACGGCGCACACCCCCAGGCAGCGGGGGACTGCGTCCTGTGGGGTGAGGGGGGGCATCTGCTGGCATTTCCCCCACCTCAGCTCCCACTCCCGGGGGCCGAGAGGCCTGTGCTGGGGTAGGGCCAGGAGCAAGGGTTCGGCATTGAGTCTTCAGCTAACAGATAGGGGCCATTCTTGGAGGGATGAGCTGATGCTGTCCACCCAGCCTTGGGTGCAGCCTGCCCATGATTCCCATGTGTGCCCCGGGGAGGGGAGTAGATTTCCAGGCCTGTCCCTGCCTGTCCAGAGCAGCAGCCTTTGAGTGACCGTGATAGCCTTTGCTGAGGAGCGGAGGCCCATCGGAGCCCGGAACCCTCAAGCACCTTCTCCAGGCCTCACCTCCTCCCTGACGCCTTCCTGGCTGCTCCCAGACAACCCTGACTCTCTCCTCCCCCCACAGAAACTCACTGGCCGTGTGTCTCCTTTGTCCTGTGGCGTGTCCCCTGGAATGGGCCCCGAGCTGGGCCCTCAGTCCCCATGGGCTGGATGCCTGGGCAGAGAGACAGTCACTGTGGTGGGGCCTCTGGCTCCTGGACAAAGGTGACCAGAACCATGTTACAGAACATGCCCTATTTTCCACACACCCCTGTTAGCTTCTCTGGCCCCAAATCTCCAACAAGCAGGGAGCAGCAGGAAGCATGCAGAGCTTTTGAGCTCAGGGTCGGGCTGCCTGGATACACTCACTAGCTGTGTGGCCTTGCGCAAGTTACTTCACTTCTCTGAGCCTCGGTTCCTGAATCTGTAAAAAGGGATAATAACAGCACCTGCCTCTTGAGGCTGTTGTCAACAACATGAAATGAGATCGAGAGTGTGGGTGCTCACCCCATGCACAGGGGCTGCTCTTGTGACAGCTCAGAGAGGGGCAGCGGCTTGTCCAAGGTCGCCTAGTGGGTGGGCGGGGTCGCTGGTACCCAGCCCAGAAGCTGGGCTTTTTTCCATACACTCAGCCACCTTCCTGAGCCCGGCCCTGCTGAGCATTGTGCTCCCTCCGGCTCCTCTCAGGCTGGGTCGGGGCAGGGGGTGGGCACCGTCCACCCAAGACTGCACATGGGCGCAGGGCCACGTGACCGTGCACCCCCCCATCCGTATCACCTCCTCAGCCTCCTCGATTTCAAGCCCTGCTAAGGGCTGCTGCTCCCCTCTTCACCCCAGCCCTCAACTCCTTTCCTCTGCCTTGTCCCCATGGGACCCAGCCCTGAGACACGTGTCCCAGGAGCCTACCCCAACCCGAAGAGCTGTGTGACCCAGAAGAGCCTCTCGCCCTCTCTGTGTGCTCATGATTCTCAGGCACAGGTTGAGAAAAATCACCTTTATTGTTTGTGGAGAGGGCAAGGGAGGCCAGAAAAGGGGGAGGCCATTCTGGGGATGCAGTTCTTCCCCTCTTCCCCTGCCCCACCTGGGAACACCTGTCTGAGGGGGCTGTATCCATCACCCGCCCTGAGACCAACCCAAGCGGCCTCCACACGCCCCCACCCTCTGAGGGACACAACCCCCAACCCTCCCCTGCCCCCTGGGGGCTCCCAGTGTCCACCCCGAGCTCCAGGTTGGGGCCAGTCTGGCCACACCCCCTCCAGGCTGCACCTGGCCATGCGGGCCTGGGCTGGCAGCCCGTTCCAGCCCGAAGCAGACTCCAAGTCCTAGTTGGCCCAGGTCAGGAGGCGTCCGTCCCCTGGGGCTGGGCGGGTGCTGAGGGCAGGGGCTGTCTTGGAGTTGACACTGAAGGCCTCTGGGATGGAAAATCCTAAGGGAAAATGGGAAGAAAAGGGTGGAGGGCATTACCCATTTCCCCCATCCTCCTTGCATGGGCCTCAGCCCTCTCCAATTATCCAGGAATTCTGGGGGTCCTGGCAGGGGCCAGTGGGTGCAGGATGGAGTGAGCTGCTGACAGGGTGGGGGCGCTGCTCAGCTGTCCCCCCCACCCCACCCAGTGACCCAGAGGACACCCCAGGCTGGCTACAGAGGGCTCAAAGTTAACACTGGGTGGGAGACGAGATTCCAGCTCCCCTTGCCCCCACCCCAACAGAGGCGTCCCACTCCCCTTGAACTTGGCCTCTTGAGGCTCTGGAGTAGGACTTCAGTGTCTGGGGGACCCACCTGTATCTGGCAAAGGTCAAGCAGGGTGCGGACGCCCACCAGGCACCAGAGCTCGCCCAGCAGGGAGACCAGGATGCCCAGGAGGTCCAGCCAGCGGCCCACAGTCAGCAGCAGCACGAAGAGGCCGCCCATGCGCACCAGCACCGTCTGGACCTGGCTCTGCACGCCGGGCCGCTGCCGCTGCTCCTCTGCAGGGGCAGGGGGGCCCTTACCAACCGCCAGCCCAGCCCACCTGCCCTCCCAGCTTCCCCACCCTCCTCCCTCCCCTCGCAGCGCCCCCGCCTTCCTCCCCTCCCCACCCCACTCTCTGAGCACCCACTGGGTGCCAGGCATTCCTGCCTCCCAGGGCTTGCTGCTCATCCCACACGCCCCCGCCAGTCCGCTCCTCCTGCTGTCTGGCCCCCTCAGGAGAGAGCCCGCCATGCTCCCGTCCAGTCACCTTGACTCCTCTTTCCCACAGTAAGCCCTGTTGGCTCTTTCTGCACAATAAATCCCCACCTGAGCGTGTCCTGCCACTCCTCTGCCCTACCCTGGTCCAAGCCACCTGCACCTCACATCCTACAATCCATGATCGACTCCGCAGCTAAAGTGACCTTCTAAAAACCTCAACTAGATGAAATCATCCCTTTGCTTATAACCGCCCATGACGCCCCTCTGAGCTTAGAGTAAAATCCAAGAGGACCTCCTGCCTGATCTGACCTGAGCCTGCTCTCCATCCTCACCTCACCTCTCACCCAGCCTGCCTTGCTCATTCCCCTCAGCCATCCTGGCTTTCTTTTGTTCACTGACCCTGGCAAAACCATTTCCACCCCAGGGCCTTTGCACTTGCTGATTCCTCTGCCTGGACTGCTCCTCCTGGTTCTGCTGCTTCCACCCCATCTTCACCTTGCCTCCAGGGGTTGCTCCCTAGAACCCAGATCTGAGCTAGGCACGCCACTGTTTAAAACTGTGCAATGGCTTCTCATCAGACTGTCCAGGCAGCTGACGAGGGTTCGTGATCAGGCCGCTATGAAGCTGGCCAGACCCATTCCCGCCCCGTGTCACCACACTCAATTTTTTTCACCTGTTTGATGCTTCCATGCTCTCTCTCACCTCTGGACTTTGGCCCAGAATCCTTTCCCAGGGAGCTCCTGCTTATCCTTCAAGGCCCAGTTTGAACGCCATCTCCTTGGGGCTCCCACTGCACACTGCCCCCTTGTCTGAGCCGCCCCCACGTACTGCCTCTGCCACATGACCTGGCCCTCTGGGAACAGACCCGGACCAGACAGCAAGACGTGAATGCTGAATGAACTGCTCACTGCCCGAGCCCAGCCCGTGGCCCTCACCCTGCATGTAGATGACCAGCAGGGTGTAGCAGATGGTGAGAGGCGTCCAGAAGCGCACGGCCTCCGAGGTGGTCAGGAAGTCCTGGTTGATGAGGGCCACGGCCGCCAGGTCGCCCACGGCCAAGGCCACAGCCAGGGCACGGCCCAGCAGCCGGGGGAGGTGGTGGGCGCCAGCCAGCAGGCCCAGGCACACCCCACAGTAGTGCTGGCTGCTGTGCAGCTCGTAGAGGCAGCAGACGTGGCGGCGGAGGCGCTGGGCGCCTGTGTGGAGCAGGGCGGCCAGCCCAAGGCCCAGCAGCAGGTTCAGCGTGCGGTGAGGGGCGTCCTCCTGCAGGAAGCTCAAGCCGCACGTCAGCCCACAGCCCAGCGAGAACTGGCTCAGCAGGTAGAGCTGCAGCTTCTGGGTGCCCTGGGAGCCCTGAGTGGGGGGCAGGGGAGGGTGCAATGGTGGGTGCTCAGGCCTCCCTTTATCATGGCGTGACCAAGAGGGCTGGAGCCCGAGGGACCCTGGGAATCGTTCCCCAAGAGAGAATATCAACTTCGGGTCAAGTCCTAACGGGACCATTTTTCTTGGCTTCATTTTAATCATGTCTTATTACTTGGGATCCACCTGCTTGCTGAGGGTGGGTAAGAGTCTCAAAGCCCTGCATCCAAAGCCTGCCTCTGCCCCTTGCTGGTTATTGACTGCAGACAAGACTCAACCTCACTGAGCCTTAGTTTCCTTAGTTTCCTTCTCTGCGTGGGGATTACAGCAAACCCTTCCCTCTGTGGTGGCGAGAATGAAATGAGATGGTTCCCTCTAAGCATTTCCCCCCCGCGCCTGGCTTTGGGAAGCTCTCGATACACAGGAGCTATCGCTTTTGTCTTCTTGAGACTGGGGCTGTATCTACTCAGAGTGGAGAATTAGCTCTGACCATCAAAACCCAAGGAAGCTACAACCTGCAAGCTCGAGTCACAACCTTACAGAAAAGAGGTGGTGAAGACATGGGTGGGGAATGCTCCACAGGGCCCCGCCTCCCATGTTCTGGGTGGAGGCCCAGAGACCGGAAACCTGCCGTCTCACCTTGTCCAGGGATAGCAGCGTGGAGACGGCTCTGAGGGAGAATTCGAGCACCACGAGGGCGGCCACTCGGGACCCCACGATGGTCAGGAACAAGGCCAGCCCGGCCAGGTGCAGCGTCTCCAGCGCAGCCCACTGGGGATGCAGCCGCTCCTTTTCCAGACTCCGCTCTGGGTCACTGAGGGCAGAGTAGCTGTGAGCAACAGTGGCCCTGGAGAGGGTCCCCGTGTCCCCAGCCATAACTCCCTGGGGAGGTGCCCCCCAATCCTCCCCCCCCACCCCAGACCAGAGCCACAGCCCAGGACCCAGGGGTCTGGCCTTGGGGCTAAGTGGGACAGGGGGGTGGGCACTCACTTGACACAGCCCACGAAGAAGTAAACTTTCAGGAGGCTGCTCAGGAAGGAGACTCCGCAAGCCCCGATGAGGCCTGAGAGGGCGGCAGCAGATGCCAGAGGCGAGGGCCATGGGAGGGTTTAGGGGAGGGGCAGCCCAGGTGGCCGGAGACTCCACCCTGCCCCAGCTGGTGCCCTGGAGGGAACAGGGAGGAGGCGCTCGCTCACCTTGCAGGAGGGCGTCCAGGAGGCTGGAGCCCCACTCAAGTGCGGGGAGGCTGGGGAACCAGGAGGGGAGGGATAGCAGGGAGAACATGGCGGCCTGGGCTCTGGGATCGGCCCTGCCTCCAGCCAGGTCTGTGCTGGGAGAGACTGTCTTCGTCACAGGGCAAAGGTGTCAGTGGAGGGGAGGGGCTGGGTGGGGTCAAAGGCCTGGGCAGGGGACTCCCCCAGGCCTTAACCCTTCCCAGGCCACAGAAAGGCATGCCCCAAGGGGTGTTGGAAGCCAGCCCCTGCCAGACCCTCCCTTTTGGGTGGCATGGTGAAGGGATGGCTCTGGGGCTGGTCTTTGGGCTCTGGTCCTGAGAAAGGCGGGGCCCAGTTTTCTCACCCTCCCCTAGGGCTTGAACCACACAATGGCTTCCGGAAGCCCTGGCCTTAGGTCTGAGTTCTGCCCTCTCTGATGCCTGAAGTGTGGCCTCCACCCACCGTCTCAGCCCGTCTGTCCCCCACAGCCTGAGGTCAGGCTCCGTCCTCTCAGCCCGAGGTCTGTCCTCCCGAAACCTGAGGTTGGGATCCCCTCTTCTGGGATCCGTCCAGCTCGGCCCCCCCTCCGGCAGGGCCTGGGTCAGCCTGCCTTGACGTTCCCCCTGTGTCCACCAGGTGGCAGGCCTCACCTGGGCCTGGCCTGCTCCAATCCTCTCCCAAGACAGAAAGAGCACAGGTGGGGAGACAGGCTGCCCGCGGGCGGGAAGTAAATAAAATAGAAAACTTTATTGGTTTGGAGTGTGCGGGGTGGGAGGAGAGGCGCTCTTCACGGGCACGGGGCGTGGGCTCAGGCTGCCTGCCCCCGGCCCAGGCCTGCCCCTCCCAGGGACTCAGGGTCCACCTCTGTCGCACAAGGTCAGTGCGGGGCCTTAAGGACCTGCCCGGGAGTCCCGGGAAGGGGCCTAGGATGAAGACATCTGATGCTGCCACTTGCCTTGGGCAAGTTCTCCCCACCCCTGGGCCTCAGTGTCCTCATCTGAGCAACGGCCACCCCGAGATCTCCCTTTCGGGGCTGTTGTGAGGCATGTGCAAAGGGAAGGCCCTTAACGAACACCTGCAGATGACGCCGCCACAGCCTCACTGCGCACGCCAGGGTCTTCCCGCAGGCGTGGCGACCCCTCGGGGGCACTCCCGCCCCCCATGGTCCTGGCACGGCGGGCCCTTGTCAGTCAGGGACACAGGACTGGGGCTGCAGAGCTGAGTCCCAGTCCTGGCTCTGCCTCTACGTGGTTTTGGTCAAAGTTACTTCCGTTCTCTGAGCCTCTGCCTCCTTATGGGTAGAAGAGGATTTTTACCTGTCTTCTGTCTGAGGATTGCATGAGCTGATGCACGTAGGTCACCCAGCACGGGGTGGTGTGTCCGTGCCGCAAGCAGTTATTACAGCAGGGAGTAAGGCTCTGGGGTGGCCCAGAGAGAGGGGGAAGAGAACTTTCTGGAGGAGAGCAGAGTGGGCAGTGATGCGGGCAGATTCTCCAGGCCTGGCTGGGCCTCAGGGCTGTCCATGTGCTCCCCTGCCCGGCTGAGTGTGGGGCTGTGTCAGGGCCCAGGGCAGGGGGGGCCCTAGGTGTCCTGCTGCTGGGTGCATCCCACCAGTTTCCGGAGCTCATCCCAGAAGAGCATGCTGAGGATGGTGTGGGGGCCCAGGCGCAGGTAGGCCAGGCCCAGCCCCTTGAACAGTGCCAGGGGGCCCTCCAGCCTCCAGATCTTCACCAGGCAGTCAGCGAGGCCCCCGTACAGCTGGCCCTGGGGACAGACATGGGCAAGCATCACTGCAGGGGCCAGTGGGCCTGGGTGGGTGCGACTGGTTACAGGGCCTCTGCTGGTACCTAAAGTGCCTTCGTGCCAATCAAAGGCACCCTCTCCCCTGTTGTAGAAATTACAAAAAGGTAGCCCTATGGGCTGTGAAATTAGAAAAGGGGGCTTGGTCTGGGTGGTGGGTGGTATGTGGCTGATTTCACCTGATTTGCTCCATGGTGGGCACCTCTGTACTGGCACAACCTGCCCCGTCATACGGCAGTGCCACGGGAAGGCCGTGGAATCAGGCCTGGATTTCCATTCCTGCTCCTCCACCTACCCCTGGGAGACCTCGGGCAAGTCACCCGGTCCCTCTGAGCCTTGGTTTTTTCATCAGAAGAATGGGGGTGGTTGTAAGAATGGAGTAAGATTGGCAGTGAAAGCCCCTAGCGTGTTCCTGGGGGGACACAGGTGCTCAGCAAACCTGCTGCACCATGTTTCTGCAAGTGGGGCACATGCCTGCGGGTCTCTGCTCTGCGTGTGTTGGGGGTGTGCTCCCGGGCCCCACGTCCTCCCCCACCCACCCCAGCTCACCCTGCCTGCTCCGTCCACGGGCTGGTTGTACAGCCGCGTGCTGACCACGTCGAAGGGCGTCATGACTGCAACCACGGCCACGCTGCTGATCATGCCCCCAGCCAGGGCTACCAGCCAGCTGTCCTCCGGGAGCCACTGTGGGTTGATGTGGGCTGCTGAGCCCTGCAACGGCCTTCCACCCCCCACGGGGCAGCCTCCCCACCCCTCCCAGTGCGTGGGGGCTGGGAGAGCTGGGGGAAGGGGAGCGGACAAGCCCCTCCAGCCATTCCCACCCCCACCCCAAAACCCCAGCCCCTTCACAGCTGCAGGGTCCACTGCTGACCCCAAGCTCTCCCAAGGGTCCCCGACTGTCCTCTGTCACCACCTCCTCAAATTCCCTGTGTGGGGGTGCAGCTGGGGATGTCCTGGATGCAACGGGAAGAAACGAGGCAGGGACCTCCACACCACGGTGTGACTGTGTGCGTGGGCCCAGGGGTCCCCAGCCCCTCACCTGTCGCTCCTGCACCCACGCCTTGGCGGAGGCGAAGGTGGCCAGCTGGGCGGCCGAGCCCACCATGACCCTCGGCACGGCCCCCCCCACGCCCCGCCACAGGCCCACCAGGCCCTGCTGCCGCCAGATGGTCTCCAAGGCGCCCAGGATGCTCTGTGGAGAGAGGGCACGGGGTCACTGGGCAGCCTGGCAGCCCAGGGCGCTCTGGGGAGCAGCGGCTCTCACCTGGTGATGGTGCTGGTGCCCCACGGCTATCGCAGCCGCTGTCTGGGCCTGCAGCTGGGTTTTGATCTGTGAGAGCAGAGGGAACAGAGGGTTTGGGGAAGGAAACCAGGGGGAGCCTGGATGAGTTGTGCATGTTGAGGGGCATCCCTCAGTGCCCCCCAAACCCAGGCCTTCCCGATCCCACCCCTGAGCTTATGGGAAATTGTAGAAGAGGGCTGAAGGGGAGTCTGTGTGGGTTTGCATCTCGGGGTGACCTGGGGCAAGTTATTTAACCTTCTCCATGCCTCAGTTTCCTCACCCTCAGAGAGCTGGTTGGAGAATTAAATGAGATGCCTGGGACGCGGGGCGCGCCCGCTCGGTGCTAGCTTTATTCTTAACTTGCACAAGGCCACAGGAAGAAAAGGGACAAGGCTAGGATTTGAGCCCTCACATCTGCCACACTCTGCCCCCTCCCCTGGCTCAGGCCCAGCAGGCCAGGGCCCCTAGGGGAGCAGTGCCCTGGGCCAAGGGGCAAATTCCAAGCCTGGGCTGGGGTGTTCCCATGCAGCCCCACCCAGCCTGCCCCACCCCACCCAGGATCACTTTGCCCAGGCCTGGAGGCTGCGGTGCCCCATGGGAGCCGGTCACAGGGCGGTGAGGAAGGGGACAGGCACTCACCAGGTAAGCAGGGCTCCCCACGAAGGCTCCCAGTGCCCCGGCCACCGCACCCGCGACCACGGTGCCCCCCGGCTGCTGGGCAAGGCCAGCCTGGCAGGTCAGGCTGTAGCAATAGAAGCGGACGCCGTTCATGAGGCCTTGGTAGACGAGGCCCGCGGCCAGTCCCTTCTGCAGTCCCCACAGCCCGTCGGCACGGGCCACAGCCGCCACGGAGGCCACAAAGCCCCGGTAGGGCCGTGGGTAGGTGCCCCGGGCCTGCAGCTCGCCTTGCAGCTGCAGCCGCGTCTTCACCACCTCCAGGGGGTTGGTGAAGATACAGGCCAGGCAACAGGCCGAGGCGCCCAGCACCAGGTCCACCGCTGGGGACACCGTCTCCATGGCCTCCGTGCCAGGAGCCGGCTGTGCCCGGGGCACGGGCATGAGGGCAGGCTTTGGGGTGGCGGCGCTTAGGCTGTCTGCACCCCCACAGGGCCACACGGCCGGGCAGCGAGGCGGTCTGGGGCCATGTCTGGAGGGCCGGGGTCGCGCTGGCCGCCTGGCAGCCCCCGTCGGTCTCAGGAGTCCACCTGCTCTGCTCAGCCGCCCAGGACTGCCCGCGCCTGGGACCCACCCCCGCTGGCTCTGACCAATCCCAGCTGCCTCTGCCCCCCACACCTCCCGGCAGGGGCGGGGCCTGGACCCTGGGATCTGGGGGAAAGGTCACCAGGGGCTGCAGGAAGAGTGGGGACGGGGAGAAGGCCCCAACCAGCCAGGGCACCTCCTCCTGCCCTACTTGCCCCCCTGCCTCCCTCTGGCCCTGGGGTGAAGGGCCGGTACCCCTGCCCCGCCTCTGGCTTAGCCAGTCGGGCTGCAACTCAGAGCCCTGGGCGTAGGGGTGCCCGGGGAGGCTCCTGGCACAGTGTGCACGGGCCACCGGCAATTGCCTCCCTCCCACCCCTGCCACCATCTGTGACTTCCCCTTCCCGAGCTCTCATATTAAAATGGGATATTGGTCCCTACTTCCCTAGGTTCCTGGAGGATTACAGACGAGTGGGAAGCAGCCCTAGTGCAGTGCTTCCGCCATATCCCACCCTCCCACCCCCTGCTGCCTCTGGCTTCTAGCTCCCAACCCCTCCCCTCCTGCCCCCCGCCGACCATACCCCAGGACCCCTGGGGTAAAGAAGGTGGAAGGGCCATTGGGACTCAAGAAGTGACCTCATGGCTTTAGCCACCCCCAACTGTGACCTCTTGTCCACCAGACCTGGCCCCTCCTCCTGGCAGAAACCAGGTGGCCCTGCGGCTCCTGGTGCTGGTTTTGTCCACGCAGAAGGAAAGGCTGGTGGGAGAGTCAGGCCCTGGGGTGGAGGTGGCCCTTGGGTGCCTGGTGAGGAGGAACTCCCACCCCCGGGCACCGGCCCATCCGAGGCTGGGCCCAGCACCACCAGTCCACCTTAGCCTCTGCCTCCAAGGCAGCTCTCCTGCCAGCGGCTACCCTGAATCTCCCACCAACCCAAGTCAGAGGCGCATCTGTCTTGCGGCTTCCACTGCCACCCCTTTCCTGCCTAGGTGTGAGGCCCTTGAAGAAGTAATGCTAAAGGGCCTGAGGGATGAGTTCCACCCCCCACTCCGGCCCCCAGAAGGCTGAGCAAGAGGTCACAGGGACAGCTTGGGCTCTCCTGGGTTTATTCCCAGTGTGGCTGGCACTCACTCCCCCAGAGCGGGGAGGCAGGAGTCGGGCTTGGCCTGCCCTTCCCTGGGGGCTGGGTGAGCAGGCGAGTGGGCAGTGCTGACCAAGAGGCTCTGACATACCCTGGGAGGGGGATGCAGGCAGCAGAGATGGGGGCGGAGCAAGGTCAGGCAGAGAACCCCCAGGCCTGAGCTCCTGACAGTGAGTGCCAAGAGGGCGGCCGGGGATCTTGCTCTCGGTGTGGCCCGAGCGTTGGCCACACAGCAGAAGGTTGATGGAGGAACAGAGCAGAATGAATGAATGAGTGAAGGAGCCGAGGGCTCTGAGAGGAAGGGCTGGAGACTCTTCCACCTGACTCTGGTCAAAAAAGGGCCGAATGACAAGTCACGGCAATATAACATGTCTATTTTATTTAAAAAACAAAACCCAAACCACCTGACCCTTTCCCCCAAGGGCCCTTGACAAAGCTCTGGAGAAAGGCCCAGCTCCAGCCAAGTGGGGGATAGTCAGGCGTCTGCACGGCCACCACACCGCAGCCCCTTCTCCTCCCCCTTGCTCCTGGCAGGAGACGCCTGGTTCCTGGCTCCCATGCTCTGCCAGGATGGGGGCGGGGCGGTGGGCATGCAGGGGCCCCCGCCAGGCCCCACAGGCAGGTGGTGGCACCTGGGTTGGATTAGTCAGTGGAAACATGCTTAGAGGTCTTAGTATTCCAGCTCCCTGCACGGCCCAGGCAAGGGTTCAAAAATGAACCCGGATGGCCTGGCACTCAGGGCCCCTGGGAGACCCTGAGCCTCTGCCTGGGCCCTGACCCGAGGGGAGGGAGAAAGGGGCTCCGGCCCTCCCACCCCCTGCTCGGCCCTCTGCAGCCCGGTACACTCAGGCCCTCCTGAGGAGATGCTGCAGGCTGAAGTGGCAAGCCCCAGGGAGGAGGCGCCTGCAGAGCCCACGGGGCTTGGCCCCTCTGACCCCAGCTCTCCCCGGTCGCCACCTGGAGGGCAAGATGGCCAGGGGTGCCGGGCACTCCATTCTTCACCCCTGGGAATGGGGAGACCAGGCTCAGTGACCCTGTCTCCGAGCACACGAGGACGCAGCAATGACAGTGATGTGCTGGTCAGTGGGCCTCCCATTCCCGCCCCCCAGGGGTGCCAGCCAGCTCCAGCCTCAGCACCAGGGGTCCCGGGAGGCTCGGCCACGGCAGAGGCTGTCGCTCCGCTGCCAGGCGCTGTGGATGAGGCTCAGCGCATCCTCGTATTTCTTCTTGCTGGAAGCTTCCTGGATGGCCTTGTGGGGGAGGTCGACCTGTGTTGGGGGCACGCAGGAAATCCGTGAGGGGCTCCAATGCAGGGCCCCACAAGCCCCAGGACCTGGGCGGGGGTGGGGGTCCTGTCAGGCCCTTTCCTCACAAGTCCCTCAGCACCAGCTTTAGCTTCTCCCTGGATCAGCTTCTGTCCCGGGCTGCAAGGAGGGGCCCAAGGAGCCCCAGGGGCTTCTGCGGGTGGCAGGTGGTGCTCCCAGCCTGAGCCTCCTCCTTCCTGGGAAGCCTCAGCTGTCAGGCAGGCCCAAGGGCGAAGGCCCTGCTGGAAGCCATTCCAGAGCTTCCCCAGTGCTGGTACACAGCACACATTAAAAAAAACAACAAGTGGCCCCGAGATGAAATGAGTATCTTTCTTCTCCAACAGGTGTTAGGCCCTGAGGGTGAGGAGTGTCCTGCCAATCTTGTCCCCATCATTTAGGCACAGTTCTAGGCTCACCATCAGCACTTAATTCATGTGTTTTGACTGGAACTGAGGCCAGGAAGGGGTTTCCCACTTCTATTTTCAGCATTAGCCTCAAACTCACCAAGGAGCCTGGGTTTTGCCTCTTTTTGTAGCCATCTCAGGGCTA
>JAQZBX010020251.1:0-33152 GCA_029593785.1 Cabassous unicinctus
CGGCTCACCGGCTCACCGGCTCACCGGCTCACAGAGCCTGGCAGCCCATGCGCCTTCTATATATATTTTTTTATTTTACCAGGAGGTCCTGGGGATCGAACCCAGGTCCCTCCATATGGCAGACGGACACCCAACCATTTGAGCCACATCCGTCCCTCTCTTTTTGAAATGTTTGATAAAAATTCCCCTTTGATGCCATCTGGTCCTGGGGCTTTCTTTGTTGGGTGGTTTTTGATTATTGATTCAATCTCTTTACTAGTTATTAGTTTGTTGAGGCCTTCTATTTCTTCTTGAGTCAGTGTAGGTAGGTTGTGTGTTTCTAGGAATTTGTCCATTTCACCTAGACTATGAAATTTGTTGGAATACAGTTGTTCATAGTACCTTCTTATAGTGTTTTTATTTCAGTGGGGTTGTTAGTAATGCCCCCTTTGTATTTCTGATTTTCATTATTTGTGCTCTGTTTTTTTCTTCATCAGTCTAGCCAAGGTTTGCCAATTTTGTTGATCTTTTCAAAGACCCAAAGTTTAGATTTGTTGTTTCTCTCTATTGCTTTTTTATACTCTATTTCATTTATCTCTTCTCTAATCTTCATTATTTCCTTCCTTCTGCTTGCATTGGGCTTAATTTGTTCTTTTTCTAGGTCTTTGAGTTTTGAGGTTAGGTCTCTGACTTGAAATCTTTCTTCTTTCATAATGTAATCATTTAGAGCTATATTCCCTTTCAGCCCTGCCTTTTCTACATCTCATAATTTTTGTTATATTGTATTCTCATTTTCATTCACCTCAAGATATTTCCTAATTTGCCTCGTAATTTCCTCTTTAATCCATTGGTTGTTTAAGAGCACATTGCTTAATTTCCATGTATTTTTGAATATTCTATTTCTCCCTTTGTTTTTGATTTCTAGCTTCATTCCCTTGTGATCAAAGAAGATACAATGTATGATTTCAATATTTTTGAATTTATTGAGAATTGTTTTGTGATCCAACATATGGTCTATCCTGGAGAATGATCCATGTGCATTCAAGAAGAATCTGTATTCTGTTTTTGTTGGGTTAAATGTTCTATATATGTCTGTGAGGTCTAGTTGGTTTAGAGTATCGTTCAAGTGTTGTACTTCCTTATTGATCTTCTGTCTGGATGTTCTATGTATTATTGAGTGTGGTGTATTAAAGTCTCCTAATATTAATGTAGAGCCATGTATTTCTCCTTTCAAATCTGTCATTGTTTGCTTAATATATTTTAGGGCTCTGCTGTAAGGTACATATATATTTGTTCTTGATAAGGCTTCTTGAATTGACCCTTTTATCAGTATATAAATACTGCAAGTAGGGATCATTTTAGAAGTCAGCCCACTACATAGTTCTTTCTATAACTGAAAAAAGTTATGTAAATTTCCATAAAAGTCTTTTTACTTTCAAAAAATGTGGCCCAGATCACAAACTAAAATCAGTAAAAAGTTAGATTTGATTTTCTTGACTGCAGGACCTGTAATGAAATTATATATTCCTTTCACCCAATTGTACTTTATAAAGGATATTTTAATATTTAGCACAAGGATTATAATTCAGACACCAGGTAAGTAAGAAGTAAATCAACCTGATAAAAAAAAAGTAATAATTAAATGGTGACTATAAGAAGTCTCATTTCCAGACCTAAACATCCAAGAACAAATTTACAGTAAATTGCTAGAAGGATCCTTCCCCAGCTTTCTGCAAGGAAAGGAGATGGTCTCCCACACCAAAATCTGAGCATTTCTGCTGTAATCTCCTGAAGGTATGGCCTAGATGCAGCAGAAACAGAAGTACCATGAATATTCCTGCTAACATTACTGGGCCATTATGTATAAATCTCGAACTGAATATTCAAAATGTGCCCATTTTTTTCCCAAAAGAGCCTAGTCCGTTTTTATAAAAACCAGGTGTGAATTTGTTTAGTTGTGGTTTCAACTGGCCTGAGGTTTGATGCAGTTTCACTTTGTCAGTAAAGACTACTTTAGTTTACAAAAAAGACCAAGACAAAGCAATTCAATGTCAAATTAAAAGGTATGGGAAGTCATCAGCGTGCCTAACCTGTAGCACAGCTCTCAGCCTTGGTTAAAAACACTTTTGCTTCAGTAACCTTTGGCTCCAGGTCACTGGATGGAGAGGCAGGAAGGGCGTCAGGAGGGTGTGTGGCAGTTACCCAGAAGCCACCCAATAATGCCCGTATTTTCTTTCCTTCCCTCTAGTGTGACAGACAGAGAAAAGCAGCTAGGAAGGTTTGAATGTCCACTTAAAAAACATAAGAAAGAGAATAGGAAAAAGGTGTAGAGAAAGCCTCAACTGAGACTTAAAGCAGAGAAAGAAACCGTGGCATCTATGGTTGAAAAAAACTAAAAACAAAAAATCAACTCATATTCATATCTGAGTCTAGTGCACTAAATGCTTCAGTACAAATGTCTGAGCACTGCAGGGCACAAGGTTCCCGATTAGCATAAACCAGGACATCCAGTCCACTTGTATTTTCTTTCAAACTTAAATTATGCAAGTGGCAAGGATACCGATCAGGATGTCAGCATAGTAATCGGGCTTAAGTATTAATTCAGTGTGGTATTGTGTGGAATTGACCTCAAGCTCATGGGAAAAGATAAAAACAATATTCTTAAAATCAGTCCTACAGAGTTGTAGTAAAGTAGGGAGTAGTGGTGTGATAATTATGATTCTAGATCATCAGGATATTTCTATCAAAATGGCTTAACTGCTGATTATTTTACACTTGCACAATTCTTTGTTTAAAAAGAAAAAAAAAATTACATCTTTATTTTCAATTACTTCTAAGGGAAACAGAGCCTTTTCCTCAATTACAAATGTTTGTATAAAAGCACAGTAGTATGAGCAGGGCCTATATGACATGATCACCCCATAGAAATCACAGCTATTTTTCATATCATATTACCATTGTTACAGGTATCTCAAAATAACTTTTCTGCTAATCACTGTATTGAAATTACAGATTTTATTATTTAATATGTTCATAAAGAGTCACAAATGTTATTATATCACAAATTTGTGCTTTAAAAATTACTTGTATAGTAATATAATTGTTTTCTCTTGTATTCTATTTTATGCATTTAAAAGCATTATTTTAAGAAGGTTCCATAGGCTTCACAAAACTGCCAAAGATAATCATGGCTCAAAAAGGTTAAGAAGTTCTGCCTGAAATAAAAGCTGAAAGCATCACCATAAATAACTGGAAAATTTCATTTTATACCCATCTATGAATTTTTATGATTGAAAAGAGAACTTAGCATAGTTCCATTAACAGCCCATGATGGCAACAGGTAATTAATATCAAGCCCATCACAGACAGAAATCAATACTCTACTAATTAAAGACACCCAAAATTGGGGGAAATGTTAATAGGCATAAGGTATTCTTATACTTTACAAATTTACACTGTGGCGCCTAGCAAGCTGTGACTTGGCATCAAAAGAGAAGTATTTCTCCTGCTCACTTTCTGGGTACTAGCTTCCAATATCATCAGCTTTATTTTATAGTCTACAATTTCAATAAATATTCATTCTATTTTTACATATAGTACATGTGTAAGAGCATGGGTTTCAGAGCTGAACTACATGAATTCTATTCCTGGCCTCATTGCATTTTAGCTAGGTGACTTTGGGAAAGCTATTGAAATTCTCTGTACCTCACTATCCTCATCTGTTAAATAGGGCTAGTAACAGCATACCTAAGCATACCTATTCATAGGGTTATCACAAGGGCTGAATGATACAATACATGTGCAGCACTGAGCAGGGTCTAGCAGTGTCTGGAATATAGAAAAGCTTTCAAGTGTTAGCTATTATTACTATTACATTTGATAGACTACAGCTCCACCAGGGAGGAGAACACTTATATTCAGAACAGTATTCTATTTATAGCACCAAGCAAAGTACCTGACACAAAGTTGGTGCTTAATAAATATTTATTGAATTATATTAATTATTAAGCTGGTTTAGCTGTTTCTTATTTATTCCACTTCAAATTTACTTCCCCTCACATTCTTATCCAACCATGTGCCCCAAATCAGTAGACTATGGAAAAAGTTCTTATTTTTATAATAAATGCCTCAGTATCTGAAACAGAAAAACTTTTGAGAGCAGTTTTTATACTTCATTTCATCTCGAAACATCCAGGGACTATAATTTGGTAACCAGGTCTCGGTGTGGTAAATGTTTCAAAAATTGATGTTTCAATCAGATGGCTAGGTGACCTGAAGAATTTCTTCATCATGAATAGGTCCTATCTGAGATGAAGCACCAGTTGAGATAAGAACTTTAATGTCATTTTCTGCTCTCTTTGTTCTGTTCTGCCCTCCAGGGTCTACTGGGAAAAGTCATAAAAGCACACATTTTTTTTAAACTTTTTTTTTTTGCTTTAGTACAAACTAATGTAAACAGCTTCATTTGTGTTCTCATTACTGCCATCTATCCATCCATCTATTGATTGATCCAGCCATCCAACCATCACCTACCCACCCATGTGCTCCCGTTTATTGAGTTCCCAGTATATTTCAGGCACTGTTCAAGGTACAGAGGATACAGAAATGAAAGACAATCCCTCTCTTTAAGGCACTCAGTAGTCTAAAGTGGGACACAGGTAAGTTATCAGGCAATCCTCAGTATGTGACAGAAACTGACTCAGATGAGAAAGGCTCTAACTCTAACCTAGTAAGCTGGGAGGAGGAAGACTTCCTGGGGGGAAGGATTGAAGGATAAACAGGGCTTGACCTTGCTAAAGAGATCCCTCCTCCTCCTATGCATCTGTATATCCTTAAAGCACTAGAAACTCACCATGTTCAAAATGATAATTATCATACCTGTCCTCACCCCCATCTTTTTAGAGTCCCTCAAAATAAAATAGTTGGAACCATATTTAACAACCTCTTCCTACAAACCCAGCTCTTTAAAGACCTGTGTAGTCTACATTGCCTATCATATTATTCTTAGCCTGGCATTCACTTTTTTTCAAGCTCAACTGAGATTTTCAGTCTTGACTCCCACAATTTCCTATTTGATGTGGACATGCTTGGTAAATGGTAAAGCGCCAAGCAAATGTTAGTGGGCTTTACTCTAATTAATACTAATTCCTTCAGTGATCTCATCCACTCCAATGTTTTGTTTTGTTTTTTAATTTAATATATATTTTTATTTTTTTAAAGATACTTAGATTATATAAATAGTACACAAAAAATATAGGGATTCCCATATGCCCCACTCCACACACCTCCCACATCCACCCATGTAAACAATATCTTTCATTAATGTGGCACATTCATTGCGACTGATAAACGTATCCTGGGGCATTGCCACTGAGCATGGACCATAGTTCACATTGTAGTTTACACTCTCTCCCACACAATTCTGCAGGTTATGGGAAGATATAAAATGGCCTATATCTGTTGTTGCAATGTTATTCAGGATGATTCCCAACTCCTGAAAAAGTCTCCGTATTACACCTGTTTTTCCCTCTCCCTGCCCCCAGAACCTCCAGTGGCCACTGCCTCCCATGGTTTTAAATACCATCTATACACTGATGAATTCCCAATTTATATTTCTAGCTCTGACCTTTTCCCTTGTGAATCACACTTATATGTCCCACTGTCTACTCAATATCTCCAATTGGATATCTAACGGGCATTTCAAATTTATCATCACCAAAACTAAACTCTTAATTCTCACTCCTCTTCCCCCTGCCAAATGTGTTCCTTTCATAGTCTTCTCCTCTAGGTTGAGGGGAACTCCATTTATATAATTGCTTTGGCCTAAATCTTTGGATCCATCCTTAACATCTCTTACCATATCTATCTATCCATTCCACTGGGAAATCCTGTCCACTCTACCATCAAAAAGTATCCCGAATCTTATAACTCCAGTACTCTCATGCCAGTCTTAACCATCTTGACTGTTGCCTTCTCACCTCTCCATCTGCTTCTGCTTCTTGCTGCTACAGTGTATTCTCCACACTGTAGCCAAGTGGTGGCTTACAAAAGTAAATTAGATTGTGTCACTGCTTTGCTAACACCCTCCATGGCTTCTCATCTCACTCACAATAAAGTCCAAACCCTTAGAATGGCTCAGTCAATCTTTTGGACCTCATCTATTACTCTTCTCCTTAGCTCATGCCACTTCAGCCAAGAATGCTCTTGTTTTTGCCCCTGTTTTCTCTGCCTGGAAAGCAATTTTGTTAGATGTGTGGCTTCCTTTTTCCTTTTATTCAGGGTTTTCTTAAATATCACCTCCTTAAAGAGGCTTTGCCCAGCCTCCCTATAAAATAGCATCACATCAATAAATATTTATTGAATGAATTGTCATAGATTATTATCAAACCTGACCATTCATAATCCCTTAATATGTCCCATGCTCTTTAGCCTTCCTTGTCTTGTTTATTTTATTTCCATGCTTGTTTGAGTAACGAGGGTAATGCACTGTGTGTGGCCTGGTGCTTGAGCATATGTGCTAGGTGCTCAGTAAGTAATGAGATGAATGACTATCTGTTGAAGGAAGTGAATTGCTTCAAGATTTACCTTATCCAATCAAAATTGCTACTGTGTTCTAAGGTAGTTTATAAAGAAACCCAAGAGCCTTAGAAGTTGGTTACCTAAGAAATTGAACCCCCTTTTCAGAATGGAAGATTAAATATGAGCTCCAACTTCCTTTGCAAGGGGCAAAAAAGAGTCCTGCAGAAGGATAACCCTTTTGCATTCTGCATGGCACTATATTTATGGGAGAGAAACCAGTTCCTTTTCCATCCAGCCCACATTTTACTCTATTTTAAAGCATTTTCAGGTTGGTAATGTAGTCATTTCAAACCTAAATGGAACTGTGAGCTTTAAGCTAACACACTGTTCTAAATTCAGCAATATATTTTTGATCACTTATGAATAAATGTAATATAAAAGGAGGAACCAATTCTTGCTGTTACCAAAACCAACATGACATAACTTTTGCTTATCACCCATCCCTTAAGTAACCTGTCTTCTTAGAGAACTAATACTTGCTCAGTTCAGGCAGAAAAATCACATTTTGGACAAATTGAATCAGAAAGTGTGAAAATACCTATTGCAACTGGACTGGTGTGGTAACAAAGAGAAGATCACATAGGTTTGTTGGTCTGAGCTGAATTAGATGTGCTAATGTATTTTCACTTCATTGTTACCAAAGACTTGAAAGGCTTCTCCTTAGTTAACTGAAAAGCTAATTAGCAAGTCTTTCTAAGCAAGCAAGCCCAAGTTGGATTTTCTTTTATTTCCTTATCCAACCTCTTCTCCCTCTAATCATCAGTAATGTCAGTGAGGAACTCAAGCAAAGCAGTAGAACATGGGTTGTATGATGTACTTTTCCCACAGGGTGGCATTTAAAATAACAGCACTTTGATAAGCTTATTGTTCCTTCAATTTAATCCATTTTAACTTGGCTACTACTTCACTAGCTAACATTGGTTTCTTGTCCACATTCCAACTATGGGTATAAAATAAAATGCTATCTAGAGTGTTCCTGCCTTTGAAACTGTCATCCTAGTCATTTAAGTAAAAGATATTTTGCCAAATATTAATGAAGCTTATTAGTAAAATGCTATGATACAGAAGATCCCCAGGATATAAAATTATGGTTTTTTGCACTAATTTCAGCACCAAATGACTGTATTCTTTTGCTGAAATGCTAAATGGTGCTAAATATTGTAAGTTCTGGAAAAGTGGAGAGAGTGAGTTATCCATTTGTCATATCTTACAGCCTTTTCCTAATGACAGTCATTAAGGCCAGTGCAATCCTGAATCAATAATTCACTTCTGGGCCTGGAAAACCATTCATATGGTTTTTAAGAATAATGTTTACACAAGATTAGATTAGCAATTTAATAGTCAGTGCCAAGTAATTTGCAACTAAGAAATTTTTGAATAATTTCACCAAAGAATTTTAAATTTTATTTAAAATAGTCAAGTGAATGGAGAGAAACATGGGTCCAATTCAGGTTCAAATGTTTTAAACGATCATTGACATTATTTCCAGGGCATAACATATATCACAATTTCTGAAATCATTACGCAATATCAGTTAAACTACCTGAGTATTAATCCCACATGAAGAAAAGAATGGGAACACTCACGCTTAGATGTCATAGGTTCATCTTTGTCAATGCTATAATTTTAGATTATTTTATATTCAAGGACAACAGTTGTAAAATAAAGACTAATTTTATCTATACTTGTAAAATTATTTTACATATTTTTACTCACATTACTGTTATGCAAGCTAGTAATTATGAAGACAATTATTAGCAAAATGGTAAATAGTTACTGATTCTTTGGCTAATGAATTTAAATAGAATCAAACATTTGTAGCATTAATGTGTAACATCCTTTACTCCTTTCCAGACACACTGTGCTCCATTTTTGCCAAATAGTGATGCAGTCCATGAGGTTTAGTTATATACTTTATTAACCACCTATCACAAAACATCATGTTTAATATGTTAATATAAATATAATGTGGTTCTATATATGTAATATATATGGCGATTGGTCCCCAGAGAATTTGTAGGCTTATTTGCTCACTTATCCAAATGGCACAACTAGAACAGCAAGAACGTCACCAGATAACAAAATGCAAAGCACTGATATTGTCCTATATTAGGAAGGCAAGAGATCAAATTTGGGGTGGTATAATTGGGGAAAATTTTCAGTACAGGATATAGGATTTGAGATGGGCCTCATAAAGGAGAAGAAAATATCCTTCCCAACTGGCTAAGAGTTGATAAGCTGAGTGGTGGGTCAGGGGGATTTGTTGTACTATTCTCTCTTCTTTTGTATATGCTTAAATTTTTTCCATAATTAAAGTTTTAAAAATACTTTCAGGAGGGGGTAGAATGAGAAAAGGTGAGAAGAGTCTTTGAAGGAAGGGGCCCAGGCTGGCCATAGTAGAGGCAGCAGCAAGTACTAAGTTACCTGGGATAATTAGTTAGGGTGATAAAGGACAGCTAATTTGGGGTCAGATCTTGCAAGGCCTTGGATAAGACAAAGACTTGAACTTGAGTCAGTATGCAATGAGATTCAGGTCACTGGATCAAACATTCTGAGCCAAGTTTCACTGAAAATTATTAGCAATTACATGCAATAAATTTCTAATATTCAGCACTTTTTTTCACCATCAGTGTCAAAAGTACTCTAATGTTGATGTGATATAGGGGAGCTTGCTTTTTGCTGCCAAGACCCCTTTGCAAAGGCAGAAGTGTGAGAACCAGCCACCCACACATTGTGAGGACACCATGAAATGGTCAGATTCTTAGTGAAACTCAGACTCTCACAAGAGTCTCACGAGACTGATGTAAAATCAGATCACCAGCTTCTTGATTTAGAGGGGAGCACTGCATTTTCAGTGAGGATCCTCTATTTCTGCATATCAAGGTATCTGGAAGCATAAATTAAAAGGTTGTCTAGTATATAGGGGCTTAGAGCAAGCAGATACAGATAATCCTTAAAGAGAAGGTGTCCAAGCCAGGGTGAGGCCAGATCCATTCTCTCTCCTTTCTGGATAGGGGTGGATGGAGTAGTCTGTTTCTCTATACCCCATCTCTAGGCTTGCTCTTTTTCTTCTGTAGGTATCTTTCCTGCTCAGATGTCTCAATACTATAGTCACATTGAAGTACATCTGAGTCAGGAGATTTTGTGAGTATCAATTTCCTTAAAGACAAAAAAATCTGAAGAAGAAATCAGTGGGAGGGGAAGTATCCATGCTTGTGCATTAGTATGCACAATCAGCAGAAGGGTGTTTTGTTTGTTTACTTTTCTGCATCTTCAGCTGTATATATATATATGCTAAACAACACCTCTTTTCAGAGACAAAAAAAAAGTCATATGCTCTTTTGCTATTATATAGATTTAAATTCCCCTAATAGAATGATTTCTTTTGAAAAAGATTATTGTACTTATGACCTAAGATGAATTACAGGTAGAAAATGAGCTGGGAGCTATGAAGACATGTATTTACATGGACCCAAATACTGTCATGCTGTTTCACTTTGAAAGATTGCTCATTGTCCATTTGTATTAGAAATACTAATCAAACTTAATATTTCTGTACTTATGTATCATGCAAACCAGGGCTGGATGCTTTCAATGCAGTGATAGATTGACTTTATAAATCCTGAATCTTCAAATAATACTGTAATGGACCCACGCTTTCTGAAATGGCATTAGCCCAGTAGAAGTCTTTAAAAGGTAGCTTAGGAGTCACACACTATACTCTCAGGATGACTATTATTGCTATAAGCATTTTGTTAGGTAGTATGTATTTTATAGTGACACATTAATAGGAGGCAATGCAGATTAAGTATTTACTAATGCTTTTTTATTGCTTTTTCATGACTTTCATGGATATAAAGATTATGCCTTACTGTTACTGCTCTCCAGAAGAAGTTAAAAGGAAAGAAGTTATATCATGGGATTGAGAAGGAAGACTAAAGTGGCATGTTCAATTTTCTATAAAAATAATTTATGTCATGCCATTGGCTGAGGACTCATCTATGAAAACAGGAAATACCTTTGAAGTAGCAGCTCCAAGTTGTGTGTATTTATCAGTGCGGTTATGATGGGAGAGAAAGGAGGCAAAATGGACAGGAAAAATGGGTGGTTGTGTGTAGGACAGGGATTCAGCTGAGGAATGGCCATGCTATCAAGGAAGGACATGGGAAAAGAAGGCTGAGTATGAAGATTGACTTCAATTATAATACAAACTGCCTACAAGTCAGCCCTGGGGAGCACTGATCCATAACTCTGAGAGTTTGGAATTGGCTCTATTAGTAACAGTTTATCAGTGTTAATAAGACGCATGTCCACGCATGGCCTCCTGGCCTCTGAGTCGACTGCTTTTCAGTCTGTTGCTTTTTGCTTGGTAACTTTAGCCATTATTCTTTGCTCAGTCAATTATAGTGATTGTGTAGTATATCCAAGTCATGCTTCAGGATGATCAAACATTTTAGGCTGCTGCTGTTTTATATTTTGTCATGGGCTGTGTATGTATATGTATTCATTAGGAATCATCCAATTAGCTGACTGTGCCTTTGTTGACACTTGTGTTTTGAATCTATTAGGTTGCAGTAAACTGATTGTGGTTGTTCCTATTAGAGGACAGGGCATTGATCCCCAGAGTTAATTGTTGGGCATACCCCTTTATAATAGATGGACTGTATCCAGTTTGCTGATTTGGGCAGCTCTCTAAAGGCCACTGTTTTAGACTGCTATTAAATGAACATTTTGTAATTTTGTGGTTCACAATTGGCCATTTATATGATTTTAGCACCTAGAAGGCCTGGGATGTAATCTAATCTACCATCTTATTTTTGGCAGAGGCTACTGAGGCCCATAGGTAAGAAGTCTCTTTCCCAAGGCTCCAAGTCAATTGGTCTGGTTACCGTCTCACATTGTCTCTCACTTGGAAGTATGTGTTTTGCATTTTGAATCATACAACTTGGAGAACACAGTAAGTAATATGAGCTGGTAAAAAATGAGAGAGATCACCTGGGCTCTGGACATCTATGGCCGGAGGGTTAACTCATGTCCAAAATGAGTCACACAGACTGGCATATACTTGGCAGGATTGCACATGTTACCATTTTCCAAGAAACAAGAGTTGATAATAGAGTTCTTATACCCTGTCATTCCATTTATTTCTTACAAGCGCTGCTGTCTATAGAATTTAGTGATGCTATTCACACTGGGCTCTTCCTTGA
Source organism: Cabassous unicinctus (assembly GCA_029593785.1). Classification (NCBI taxonomy): domain Eukaryota; kingdom Metazoa; phylum Chordata; class Mammalia; order Cingulata; family Chlamyphoridae; genus Cabassous; species Cabassous unicinctus. Next base: position 11,766 of record JAQZBX010020251.1, read on the forward strand.
AGACTTTCAGACATTGATCGGGGTGTTATTACTAGTCTATTGAGCCCAACTGAATCACATAGCTCCTTGCTCATATACGCACATCAGTAATTATAGGCCTAGAGAAGACCGGACATTATGCCAGAAGCTTATTTTAAAGGATTTATCATTCTCAGCCAATTAGCTCAGATTCTATTATATTCAGAATTGCAAACTATTCAAATAAGGTTTAAATGTATGTTAAGATGCAAAGAAATTAAGTCTTCAAAATTAGTGCAGTTTTTCTGATCTGTGTCAACCTCATTTCTGTCTTTACTTAAATTTATTTTAGTAAGTTTCTCTCTTTGGTTTAGTTTGGAAGTATACAAAAATGTTCTTCATTTTCTGGAAGTTTCTCTCCTATCTCTACCTTCCTTGCTGTCTTTCTCAGTACTGATTTTGCTCTGCCTCAACCGTCTCTGATATTTTGCTTGGCTCACTACAAAACATCGTCTTCTTTTAAACGTTTTCCATGATAGAAGATTTACCATTTTTACAATCACTCAGAGAAGGTATTTTTGTTCCATCAGAAGTCTCCGAGTTTGGGCACTTCCACAAATGTGTCACAGGAGTCCACAGGGAAGTTCCTTAGCTGCCCATCTGTGTTATGAGTGACAAAGAATGAACTACAATAACCTTTGCTGTCTCTGTTACAAAGTATTCCTTTATCCCCTACAGCTATTACTTTAGATGGAAGTGCTTTCAGATACAAAGGTATCTCTGCTCTCCTTACTTTTTTTCAAGGTACATTGTGAATAATGAATAAAGGCTTATGTATTCCTTTCTTTTTCATCAAATTTTAGTCCAGTAATGACACCAGGTACATAAAAATAAGAAGTCACCATTTATGTAGCATTTTAGTGTTGAAACAGATGTAACAAATTCCTGCCCCTTCTCCCTCTTTTTTTGTGGGAATTATAGAAGAAGCACTTTAAACATTTTGCGATTCTTTAGTTGACTTCTATATTAACTACCAAGTAGTGTTAATGACATTTTCAGAAAATTTGTTTTACTTAAATGGTAAGAAAAAAGAACTCTGTACCCCTTTATTTATATATCATAAAATAACTTGCTAAGAGAATCTTCTATTATTAACCCATCAATGAACTCTTACAGAATCCATCTATCAAAGGAAAAAGTTTGATTTTTCCTGCCTTTGCATCAGCCGATACTGTCAACTAAGCTAAAGAAAGCTCCAGAAGAAGCCAAGGTAAACTGTTGCTGTTGCAAACCAAGAGGGACTTAACTAAGATGAAGAAAATGAAACTCTTTTTTTATTAAGAATATGAGCTGAACTTAAATTATAACCCCAGAGCTAGTAGATACCGCTAAATCCCTCAATATATTGCAACTGCATAGGACAGCAGATGAGCAACCAGGAATTCTGGCCACAGAACTGATAAACTGAATCCTGGAGCTATTTGCTTTGCTGAATGTTTTTTTCTCCTTACCTACAAACTAGGTAAATTAATACTTTCCTTACTCTTGCTTCACCCCTGATGCTCCAAGGAATACTGAGTTAGATTTCCTTGAACACTTTTGAGACAATCATAAAAGTTCCACATACGAATTATTTGCTTTACTTTTTTTCCCAAATGGCATAACACATCTTGCATTTTTCCTAAGAACTGTCAGCTCTGTTAGAATTGAACAATGCTGCATAAAACAGCTATGGCATATTGATTTTTTTCTCTTTTACATTAATTCAAGTTGATTCTCTATCCCATAGGTTAGAGGCTTAGCTATTATACTCTCATGAAAAGAAGATCTCTGAGTATTGAATGAAAATTCACCTGCCCTTCCTGCCTTCCTCTCACCCTCTGCAGGGGAATTTTCACTTTAGTGAGCTTTTGGAAGATGTATTGTTATACCCTGCCGAGCCAGAACGGGAGAATTTGGATGATTAAATACCCACAGTGTATGGTTTCTTTACTAAACACAGAAGTAGCCACTGTCCTTCACACATAATGAGCCTATAATCTAATTAGACAGACTGACAACACCCAGAAGGGAAAAGAAGAATACACATCAACATAGTAAGTTAAAATGGAGAAAAGTGGCAAATAAAGATATTTAAGAGTGCAAAAGAGCCATAAAACCAACTTACATTTGAGGAGTACTTTGCGATTTTCAGAATAGTTTTATAGACACTCTCTAATTTAACCCACACTATGACCTCAAAGGTTTACTGGGCAAGAATATCAAATATATCTTTGAGTCTTAGACACAGAGAGAGTATAATGTAAATTCTTGGTATTGAACTACAATAAACTTCTTTCTGTATTTATTTTTTTCTTATAAAAGCTGAGGACCTCATTCCTCACTTCAACATCTCAGAAATAAGAATGAAAGAAATTCAGACTTACTTTTTCCCTTCAAGTAAAAGAGAATTAATATGTTTGAATTGGCATAAACACTTAAAAAACATTTCCATATCTTGTGTTGTCTTGGGAAAACATCAACACTTGTGGGATCACTTCTTAGGTAAAACCACATTCCATAATCTGCTGCACAACTGAAACTAAACAAGGGCCCAAAGTACTTATCTGGGGGAGACAGTTTGGAAGTAGGAGCCTCAAAGACCCAGCATAGAATCCTACTTCATTATCTCTTAGTCTAGTCAGTTGGGTACATTTAAGTGTTTATCATTTTCTTTCCTACAGAACTTAGTTTCATTTTAACCTCAATGTTAATGTGAAGTTTTCTTATAATTCTAAGTTCTCTGTTTAGATAATTTGGTTATCCAAATGACAGGTACTTACAAAAATTTACTTCATAGATATTCTTGTTCCTATAAGCTTTGAAACACCTTTAATTCAGTACTTAATGACAAAAGATTTCCATTTATTAATACAAATGTGGAATAACTTAGGTAAGTTTGCTGGGTCCCTCCCCCATCCCCAATTGAGAGTTGAGAGCAAGTAATCTGAGATGTTAGAATGAGGAAAAAAATTAATATAAATTCTGTGTATGGACCTTGAAATTTTCTTTTTAACCAGAGTGTTTAGATATGCAGGCAGGTATATATAAGTTAGTGAAAAGGGAATAGATTTTTTTTCTGCTGTGTAGAACTAACCCCTCAATGTCTTTCTCCATTAATCAAAAATACAGAATTTGTTCCACAGAACAAATGCAACACACACACACACACACATACACACACTTTAGATGACTGGGAGAAAAGAAACAGAAGACAGGTGGAGAAGGAGCATCACGATATCACACCTTAGAGATGGTGACTTTATGATCCCTGTGGTTCAACCACACCAAAATAGGAAAGCCTGAGAGGTGACTCTTCAGACTCTGATTAAACCACCAGTCCTGGTGACTATTTTCTTGGAAGATAGTGTAGCACCGAGGTCAAGGAGTGCCAATTTTAGCTTTACCACATACTAGTGGTATGACCTTGGACTAGTTTCTTAGCTTTTCTGAGCTTCAGTTTCCTTATTTGTGAAAGAAGGATAATTATATCCAGCCCACAGAGTTATTTTAGGGATTAAACCAGATACAGTATATCAAGAGTTTGGCTCAATGCCAGTACACTCTCAAGGAATGGTACCTATTTTTATTATTAGTTAGGCAACCCATTCTACTATCGGATAGCTCTGTCACTAAGTTATTTTTTATAACAAATAAAAAAATCTTTCTTTCTATAACATTCACCCATTGTGCTTGTTCTTTCATGTGACAAAAACCTAAAAGTTGATGGAAATAAGGCTGTTCCTTCTTTTTGGCAGCTATTCAATGCCTGAAGTACTTTGCATTCTTTATGTTGTAGGCTTTGGCATATATTCTGTTCCTCTCCCATTCTACTGAGTTGCTAACAGAATAGACTTCTCTAGTAATATAAAATAAATCCTATTGCTATCATTGCTTCCTGAAGAGGAATAAAAGAGCAAATCATAAAATGAAACACTCAACAAAGAAAATGTAAATTATGGAATGGGAAACTGATTTGTCTTTCATGGGAGACAATATACCGATGCTGAGTCTTCCAAACATAAACCTTATGTCAGCCTGGTTCACTTGCTAACTAACTTAGCCTTATTCCTTGGAACTTAAAAGTTATTAAAACATTTGAATTAGGTTAAAACACTCCAAAATCTGCTCCTCCTTCTATACCAAAGACACCACAGTCCATCTAGTTGGTCAAGCTTGAAACCCAAACAAGCAAACATACTTGACTCTTTCTCCACCAGTTGCATCCACTCAGACAAGAAATCCCGCTGATTCCACTGTCCAAATATTTGCCATTTCATTTCTTCTTCCTCCTCCCATGGTTGTCAGAGCTGAGGCCTCCAGTAGATGGACACCCAGCACACAGCAACCTGGGAGCAAAGGAACCAAGGCAATGAGTACCTGGACTTCACTCTCTTCCTGCCCTCTGATCGCCTGCTGCTTCTTCCATCTGACTGAGCCCAATGGGAACTGTAGGGCAAGGGAGCCCATTAGTGTAGTCCTTAAAGGAAATTGGAGGAGGTGGGTCTGGAAGGGAAAACAGAAGAGATCCTATGCATTTCTTAATTCCTCCTATGACTCCTCTTTGCCTCTCTCCAATCCACATACTGTACTGGCTCTAAAGTTTTCGTTCTAAGATGCAGATTTGATCATCTGCATCTTGCTCCCTTGCTTTTAACTGCTTCCATGCCTCTTAACAGTGTTTGATAATTCCCTTCCTAATTAAGTGCCTCACAGTCTTGCACCTCAAGTCTTGTTTCATCTTCCTTCTCTATTGCCTCCTAGGCTTCAGGACAACAAATTGCTTGTAGTTCCCCAACAGCCCATGGCTTTCCATGTTGCCTGGATTTGGAGCCTTGCAATGACCATGTTGCTTTCATCTTCTAAGCCTAAATCCTACTGGCACAGTTCCGGGCTTACAGTAAATCCTCCATATGTGCCTGATGAATGAATGGATGTTTGAACTTTGGCACATAAGATTTCTTGTACCTGGAATGCTTAATAGATTCTTCATCTCCCTTCAAGTCTCTGAATCATTCTTTCTTTGTGAAATCTTCACTGACCTCTCCCCACAGCCCGTTCTCTTGTACAAGACTCATTCCTCTATCCTCCCTCAGGAATCTATATACATCTTTTAGCATTTATCTCCCAGTACCATTTTGAACTGTTCACTTGCCATTCTTCCTTTATGGCAGAGACTGTATTAGTCATCCCTGGGTCCCCAAGACCTGAAATGATGCCTGACACATGGTAGGTACTTCTATGCTCTGAATGCTTTCAGGTAGCAGAGGCATGGTTTGCCTCTGAATCTCTGCTTCTCCCCTACTTTCCTCTTCAAGCTCTAGCTCTTCCATTGCATTAAGAGTAGAGAAATCTTTCTTTGGACCTAACTGGCTGTTACTGTAATATTTTTTGCTTGTGGTTGCTGTTTATTAGAAGAATGGTAACTGGCCATTGAAGTGGCAGGTATCCAGTTGCTGGCTATCTGTGATTACATCTGTGAATTCATCCTAGGGCCAGCTTGACCTATTCACCTCCATCAGCTCCTGTCACATTGAGCACTGCCAACCCTCTTGATGCTGGTAGCTCGCTTGAGTGGTGTATGTAAGACAGCTTGCTGAAGTTAGGCTCTTCCTTGAGCCACAGAAAACTCAAATAGCTTTGCCATGCCAAATATTGGGCTGCAACAGTTTGACTGTCATGTCTTCTCTCTACCCTGCCATCTCTCTCCGATTCACTTCTCTCCTATTCTGATGGACAAGGGAAGCAAGTCCACTGCCTGAACATCTGTCCCACAGGGAAACCAAATGCTCATTTCCCCTACTTGAAGGCAACCCCATTCTCCAACAAGAGATCCGCTTGGAGCCTGTCCCATCACTTGGCTTGAGATGGGGAAGGGAAACACTACTCTGTTTCTCATGGGAAGGGGTGGATTGCCTCTCAATACAAATGCTGCATCCCACATAAGGTAAACGACACTGATGACTCTGTTTTCCCCTCTCCAGCTTCTGTTCTCATAGACTAGGGTAGGAAAGGAGTTGTTGATTGGGGTAGGGTAGTTCCATAGAAGCCCTGAGAGAGGAGTGTGGTCCCTAGAGTCAATTCCAGGAAAAGTACTCCTCAGCATCCCAAATTAGGCAGTTTGTTGAATAAAAGAAGAAGCAAATGAATATATCAGTTTTGAATAGTAGGTAATAGGTGGGAGTATAGATGCTGTGCAATGAGTTGCTAGGTGGATTGTGAAACAAAACAAGACAAGTCAGTGATGGAAATCAGATGTAAAGCTCTGAACCCAGTCTGCCATCTTTGCATAACCTCCACTTGCCTCAGTGTGGAGGGCATTCATAACACTAATTAGTGATGCTGCTTACTCAGATCAATAAGAGATAGAGAGAGCTAACACCAAAAATTCAGTTTTGTATTTTTTAGAATTTGCAAATCTGAATAGGGAGGAAAATGTCATTTCTGCCAGAGGCACAGCATCTTGTTCTGCTCTTATGTAAACTCACTGTCAGACAATCACCGGCAACTGCTTCCACTTGCCTCTGGGCAAAATGTCTCCTTTTCATAGAAAAATGTCACCTTTTCTCTAGGAAATGGCAGGTGATTATTTTTTTTCCTCAAGGAAAAATGACCTTTGCATTTCATTAAAAAACAAAACAAACTCAAGGACTCAGACTTTGAAGAAAAGCACTGAAAACAATTCTGTAGCTTTTTATTTAAGGTTCTCCTTTGCAAATTCTGAGAATACATCTGTCACCACTGATGAAGTCTGTATGCAAATGCCAATGACCAGAAAATCCTGGCATCTTGTTTTCCAGGAATGTGCATTGCTCGAAGGATGGATGCTAGCCTCCATCCAGCTCTTGCCTCTCCCAGCCCCACCACACATACACGCAGGTGCACGTACACACACACACACTTTAACCTCATCAATTTAACACTTCAACGCTTTCATGTCCCAATTCAGAATTACAATCTTACACAAATCCATGAGAGACTCCTCTGAAGAATGCCAATGTTGCTACGTAGTTTGCCTATCACCATGCTTAAAAGTATGTGAAACACTTTATAATAAATTGAGATCTGTGGCAATCTAAGTTTTTTCAAACTAAATATTTTCATTCTCTCATGACGAAATGGGAGAAGATATATCTAATTTTTAAAAAAATTTCCTAGTAGGATGAGAAAATAGGAAAGAAAAACAACAAAGAAGCAAGAGGAGTGAAACGTTCAGGACTTACCACTTTAAAACAGAGAAAGAAGAAAAACACAGGTGATGATATGGAGAAAGACAGCTCTAGGTTATCTTGGTTTCACAAAACAAAGTTCCCATTTCTTTTGCCAATATCTCATGCACATGGTGGCATTTTTTCCTTTCTGACAATAGTTCTTGCCATTAAGAAATGCAAAATTCACCTTAAAGAGGTGGATTTTTGAAGAAGGAGTAAATTAGATGATGACACTTAAGATTTACCATGTGTGCTCTTGTCAGTTCATGCAAATCCTCAGCTGGAGCATGTGAGAGGCACATTAATTACACTGGATACAGGAATAATGTTTCTGCAGCTGCAGCAGTTTTGATATTTGCAGACTCCAGTGCACTCCATCTCTAATTTCACTGGCAGCTTGCAAAAACCAGCAGAATTACACTTATAAACAAAGGTCTGCATAGTATTTTATCTCCTATTGACTTCAGTGAAGTGTCATCATTTAGAATGCTAAAAAATTTATAATTATGAATTAAGATATAAGATTTAGCTGGTGAAACAAGGAAGGATGCATTTCTTTCCTCCATCTTCTTACCCACATTTCACATATCTGTGGGAGATGATATATATATGTCTGCATCTATACAATTAAACTGTTCACTGAATCCATATGATACAAACCACATGATAAACTGTAGGAATATGTACCAACACCCTACATAGAGATGTAATTCAGGGAGTATTATTAGTCTTAGAAATATTTAATTTACCTCATGCATTGTCCAACTATCTTACCAACTATTTCCTTAGACTTTTCTTTTTGTTTGTTACGATTCAGGATTTAAATTTGCTTTTATTTTTGGAGTGGGTTATAATATAAAAAATGAGAGACCCTCATTTTAAAAATGAATATTAGGTTCTTGTCTCCTCCAAAATGTTTTTTGCAATCAGGGGTTAGAATTCTATGGCATAGCCAAGTGGCAGGCAGCCCAATTTTCAGTGATATATACACACAAAAGAAGTGGAATGTCCTTAATTCTATTGCCAGTCTGCCAAAAGAATGAGTTGTCAACATGGGACAATTCTGAAAATTTGCTGATATATCCTTTAAAACTAAAACTACTCAGTGCCTGAAGAGTTATCTTTAAATATTCAATGCAGATCATTTCATTTTCAGGGTTCAAAGAAGAAATATCCCAAGATGTGTAGAGAAGTATTCATGTATCTATCATCCTAGAAACCACAGTCTCCTTCAATTTATTAGAAGACAGTCATGCAGATATTAACAATGGCCACCATTTTTGAACGATTCCAAGTGCCAAGTCCCATTCTAAGTATTTTATATAATAACTCATCTAATGAGATGTTTGGTTAAGCAGGAGCAAGAAAAGCCTTATATAATTCTGTAAGGGGAACACAATCATAGAGGAACCTATAATTGTGGTGGCAAATCCTATGCTTCTGTAGCAATCCATGTAAGCCAATCAGTGCTGCACAAGAAAAGTCATTCATTTAATCAACAAGTGGCATATCTGTCATGTCCCTGGTAGTGAACTAAGCTCTGGGGATTTATCAATGACAAATTCAGACGCAGTCCTTGGCCCCAGGGAGCTTATAGTCAGGTGGGGGAGAATGGCAAATAGACTAGAGTTTACATTTCAGCTGCAGAGGGGACGAATAAAAATAAGCACCTGTAATAAAACAAGATCATTTCCTGATAAAGCAGTTCCATTGTTCATGGGGAGAGAATGGTAGGAACTGAGTCATTTTGACCTTGTCTACAAGGGTACATATAGCAATCTAGACACCAGAATCTGGTAAATATTTGTCAATATGGATATTTTTGGTTCTTTTATAAGCTAGGCTATTGGTGATCCTGATCCCAGACTTAAAAAGGTTCAAATGATGAAAACTTCTTAAATGCATTTGGTAATATCTTTATTTCTGATATGTCTACCTTATGCTGAACATCTTTTACTAATATGCTCCAAGGAACAGGTATAAAAACATAATGTTAAGCCCTTTATCTCCAATCTTTTCCCATTACATTTAAATAACAAGCTTTAGGATTTTTAAAATGCCAACTTCATGCCCAGGATGGGTGCCCTAACATAGCATTCCTGCTGTTGGGACATCTAGCACCATTCGGAGCTGTGCTCTTAGATGCGTTCAGGCCCCACCCAGTTCTCCTTTAGCTCCTGGGAAGGCCAGTGAATCTGCATTATAAATTAATGTAAAATGTTTGTACAGATTAACTAAAAGATAATAGTAGCAAAGGTACATGTAAGGGTACATTTGAGTGCATTAATTTCTATGATCTCAACAGGTAAAATGGTCATGAATATTATGTTCCAATTATTGTGTGAATTGGGGCTTTAAAATAATGATTTATTCAAATGGCAACCATTATTAAGAATAGAAAAAAATTAAGTAGCAAGCAAACTTTGCTAGATCTATTTTAAAATGAGAATAATATTCTTAATCCTGGTACAGAGGTGGGCTTTTATCCAGTTTGTGATTTCTCAATGAAGAAAAATTAAAGAGCACTGTATAAAGCACTTACAAAAGGAGAAAAGAGAGAAATGTTCAAAAACGAGGTTCTTCTATAGCATTTATTTGGGTTACAAAGGACTAACTAAATGAGTTACCGAGGAAGTATAGCATGGTTTTAAAAATTTGTGCAACAATTCTTTTTAATCCTCTCAAGAACTTTGGTTTGTAGCTGAAACAAAGTACTCTGTCAACTGTGGTACTTGTATTACCTACACATTATCCTAAAAGTAGCATACTGGATAAAAAATGTCCAATGGCTCTCATCTTGCTGTGAGATGCCTGTTATTGATCTGACAGACACATTGCTAACAGAGGAGATAGTAGGTATTTTAACAAAATGAAAGTTAGGTCAGTTTGGAAAGACTTGAGTAAATATATTGACAGGCTAAATAAGCACAGTTTATTTCTTTACTGGAGATATTACTATCAGTCAGTTGGCTAGAAATTGAATTTTATTTTCGGGCTTTCATAGAGAACAAGATGTCTAAAAAGGCAAAATAATGTTATTATCAAGAGATTATTTTAAAATCACCTAACTTGTATCTGAGTCTGAATATTTTGCTAGATTTTAGAAATGAAATTGCTGCAATTGCCTCCTTCATTTTTGTTAGAATGATAGAATCAGAGACCTGGTGACTTTACTGTTCATAATCACTGATGCTGTGTTATGATTCACCATTATTTATCCCTGACACTATAGAAAACTGGAAAGGAAAATATTACCAAAACTTCTGTACAAACATGATTGTGAGAAGACAAAGTGGCCATGAAAATAAAAGATAATTTTCTCATGGGCGTTTGAACAAACTCAAGGAATCTGGGGATAAAGAAGGCACAGGAAGAATACTGCATTAAAGAGGACCAGAAATTCTTTGCCACTTCTCTCATCAAAAGATGGAGCCTATTTTCCTCCTCTTGAGTCAAGTACTCGGTCAACTGTGGCATCAGCATCCTTAGACATCATCAAAAAAAGGGATATTGGATAGAAAGTGGTCTGACCTTGGGATTCACTCTGACCAATAGAATGTGGTGGAAGTGCTGCTGGGCTGGTTCCAGGCCAGGCTGTAAGAGGCCTGAGAGCTTCCCTTTTGCTCTCTTGGAGCCCTGTCTACCACCCTATTGATGAAACCATGTGGAAAGAGAAAGATGCCTGGCCAGCCCTCAGGTGTTCAGCCATCCCAGCTGAGGCAACAACTTGTGAGTGAAGCTACCTGGCACATCCCATCTCCAGCCGTGCTCCTAGATGACTGAGGCAGTGCAAGAATCCCTGGAAGAGCTACTAGAAGAGAACCACCCAGCTGGTCCCAGGCAAGACTGCTGAACCATGAGCAAGCAATCGGCGGTTCTTTCAAATCACTGATTTTCTGTATGGTTTGTTCTGCATCAATAGACACCCGAACAGATACTTTAAAATAGTAGAAAAGTTACATTTCTCTAATTAGCTCATTTGCTTCCGGCAAATTTGACAGACCACCTAAATTAATTGGTTTCCAGTGACTGTGCGCACTCAGCTGCAGAGGGGAGTGGTGGTGAAGAACTGACTAAGAAGTTTCTATACGGCAGGCAGTCAGTAAGAGGGAAGACATTCGAGAGACCCAAAATGTAAAAGGAAGCCTTCTCTGGATATAAGTTGATTGTGGGGTGGTGGGAAAACAAAACACAGGAACCATTTTGGAATGACTTCTTAGGGCGTCCTCATACATATCCTTCTTCCGCAGGATACATTTAATTAACAGCCGTGAAAGTTTGTCAAACTGCTCAGGAGCTAACGGTGGTTAAGGAGGGCTGAGGAATAGGTGAACATTAATTGGAGGCACTAAGGACAGAGCGCTACCTGTCAGGGCAGAGTAGGACCATCACCTGCCCCCATGGCACTCACAGCCTCAGGCTCATCCTCGCTTTTCTCCAGAGGGCAAAGGTGAGTAAGAATCAGTTAATGCAATCCTGGGATTGACAGAGACTCCCCCAACAGCCTGAAAATCCCAGAGTGAGAAAATGCTGATAGTTCAATGTTCTAGGCTGATTTCTAGAAACAACTTTTTGAGACTGACATGAAGACTAAATGTTGTAAGGATTAATTCGCTTTGTTTCATTGGGTGGATGGCCGTAGACTCTACTCCAGAAGTCAGTCCCCAGGAATATCCACACATACTCTTTCAAAGCAGCTTCTGAGCAGAGGCTCTGTTGAAAGAGGGTCAGGATAGGGTGGAGAGTGTTTGCAACCCTATACAGTGGGTGGGAAAAGAATCTTCTGGCTACTCCTGCCTGCAGTGCTTCTAAACTTTAGTGGGCATAATAACGCACATTCTAAGGCTTCTAGTTCAAGAAGATAGACTAAACACATAGCTATCCCCTTTCACAAAGACTTTAAAATGAATAGCCCATAGCAGTTAGGAGACGCCTGGAGGAGCTGTTAACTGACTGAGAGGGGTGATGACAAGATGAGAGAATTAGACAAAATTCTAGAATATGGAAGTGAAGAAAGGCATGATGACTGATGTGTATCACGGCTTTGGAAGGTATAGTCTAGAGCAGGGGTGGTAAAGGGAGCAAATCTACAGCTGCCTGTATTTGTAAATAAACTTTACTGGAACATGGCCATACCTACTTATTTATGTACTGCACAGTATACATTATGTATTATTTATCTGGCTGCTTTTGCATTATCAGAGTTGAATAGTTGTGACAGAGCTTGCCTGGCCTGAAAAATTTAAAAATTTACTATCTGGCCCTTTACAGAAAGAATTTGCTGACTCTAGTTCTGGTGAGTTTTTGGAGGGGAGGGTGATATGGACAAGAAAGACTCTCAGTTCCTCCACAGAACCCCAGAAAGGCTTGGGATTAGGAGACATCTTGCAAGTATATAGAAGGTCTATCCTGCCACGCTGCATGCAGAACTCCCACCACCTACTCTGTGCTAGATAACAGGGGTGGCTGGAAAAAAAAGGCCCAGTGATGGACTTTCTTACTCTGTCTCTGCCTAATAATCCTAAGTAAAATTTGACAAGTCCTCAAACTCTGTCATAAAACTGAACTCCTAAGTAGCTTTCCAGTGTTTCGCTTTTAACAATTGTCAATCTGGGATCACCAGATACGTGAGGATTGTGCACTGGTAAAACAGGTACATGCTAAAAAAGAGGAAGTCACTGGATACAGATAAAAGTGGACTCTGTTTAGGAGAATTATAACAGAAAGTGCCCAGGAGTCAGCTGGACAACCAGTACAGAAGGCAGCAAGTGTGGACGAGGACGAGGACGCAGTACCTAATATGATGGAGTGTTTGGGGAAAAAAAGTAATAGAAGGATTATTCTAAGAGAGCATTGCAAGAAAGAAAGAAAGGCAATAAGAAACCCCACAAAGGTGTGTAAGGAAAACAATGTATTTATGATATACTACTAGGCTCAGTGAACAAATTTACAAAGTGATGATAATGTAAAAACTTATAAATTTTACCGAAATTAGTTATAAAACTATTGGATTTGGGAGGGCCGACAGGGGTGGTATAAAAGAGCAAAATCTTCATTTCTTTTGAAAAGGAAGTAAGTATAGACCATGTCTAACACTGTTAAATCAAGGCAACAGTAAAAGCACATTAATTAGAGGTGTGAAGTGGCTGCTAAAATAGACATCTAAAAGAATAAAAATGGATCAATTGCATCTGGGATATGGACTGGGAGGATGGATAGAGGCAGGGCAGAAGATATTTTATGCATGACAAGTATTTTGACACTATTTTTTTTGCTACGTGCATGTATTGCTTTGACAATTTGTTTGAGAATATAAGAGCACATATCTGAACACCACTTCCAGAAACTTGGAATTAGTAGATTTGGGGCACACAGATATTTACATTTTAAAAAAAGGTCCCCAAGTGATTCTGACGTTAATCTTGTGCCCACAGTTTTAGAAACACAGACCATAGAGGTAGCAACCAGTAGAAGAGTAGTAACATCAATCTGCTCAAATGGAGAAATGCCAGTGGCTAAAGAATGCCAGGATGTTAATCTCTCAGCACAGCTTCTTAAGATTTTTCTAATAAAATGGATACATATCAGAAGAGGGCAAATAAAAACGAACAGGTTGTGAACAATGTCATACTTCAACCCCTGTTTATGGGAGAACGACATGAATAGGTCTGCTTTCCTCCCTGTTGTATGTGTTGAAAACCACAAGCCTTGATTCAAAAATTAGCCTGGGGAAAAGCATGAAACATCAAATAAGGAGGGAGGCTTTTAAACTGAGGGATGTTAGAAAAATAACTCTCTTTCGGATTCTGTAGTTTCTGTGTCAGCCATATTAAATCAAACATGATGTTTAAAATACTCTGAAGAATGGTATTAGGGCCTCTGGTGCCTACAACTGATTGCTGGGATGGGTAGAATGTTTAATAATGAGAAGTCAGAAGGTTTTTGGGCACTATGATAATTTCTTCTACTAAACCTTCTTCTGGAACATTATAGGAGCATTAGGGATTGGCTGAAAAAAAGCAGCTGGGAGCACTTTTCCTCCCTGCCTTCTTTTCCCCTGTTCTTTACGCCTTCCAAAGAATCAGTGCTGACTGCGTAAGAAAAAATTCCCCATCTTACCCTTGTTACTCCTGTGCAGGACCTGATATTAACTTTTTGGTACAGTGGAGTTTTGTGTCTACACAAAATATTGACCTGTTTTTGCCTAAATTAGAGATAATCTGGAGCTAGAAAAGATGAAAATATTTCCGTACTCACTTCAATTACAACTGAGACTAGTCACTTTTTAAATGCCAATGATTTATCTTTAATATCTGTAGCACATATTATTTTTGTTAATTCTTGAGGTTCATTTTATATAAATCATTACAAAGAGGAAATTAAATTTGTCTCCAACATGCATTTGTCTTTTTAATTTCATCCTGAAATGGAAAGCTGGTTTGTTTGTGCTTCAATGGTGAGCTCCCTGGTCCAATTAGCATTGATAGGCTATACTGCAAAAGTGGAATTCAACGAATTCAAATTTCACTTTTTCGTTTCTAAAAGTCTCCATTCATTCATCTACCCATCCATCCATTCATTCATTCAACAAAAATTTATTGAGCACCTGTTAATTGCAAGACACTGTTTTAGGGTCTAGGGATACACAAGTGAATAAAAAACATCAGTCATAGAGTAAACCTCTATGAATAACTGGTTGAAAATTTATATAAGAAAGGTTTTTATATATAGGTATGAGGGCATTTATGACATATATGGTTTTTATTTGAGGATATATGACTAATACTGTTCCTTGATGTTTACCACAAGTCTAAAGAGTTCATTTTTACCAGTTATCATGATTATCATTTCACTCAACACCTCAGTATGAACACATACTGAGGATGAAGTGTCAATGTACACTGTGAGATGGCATATAAAATTTATTCTAGGTATTTCTCACCACAGTGCCTTTGTACATGTGCTTTCCTCTTCCTAAAGCTTTCTTCACTTGTCCATTTAGCAAACACCTACTCATCATTCAAAAGTTGGTCAGGCGTCATTTCTTCTATGAGTCGTTCCCTGAGCATTTCACAACAGAACTGATCTCCTTTCTTCTGTACTATTCCTGTACTTTTACATATTTTATTATTGAATTGATATAATTATTCATTAATGTCTTTCACTATTTTTATATTGTAAGCTCCTTGGGGATAGAAAAAATCGTCTCTTCACTTTTGCATATCTAGTAACTTGTAGAATGCCTGACACTTACAGATATTCACTAAATAGTTGTTGAACTGAGGAGCCATTCCCTCTATTGTGCTTGTTAATTGCACAGAAATGTGTTTACATTTTATTTTAAACTCTATCAAATTAAAAACAAACATTTCTAACATGTTT
Organism: Cabassous unicinctus; assembly: GCA_029593785.1. NCBI lineage: Eukaryota > Metazoa > Chordata > Mammalia > Cingulata > Chlamyphoridae > Cabassous > Cabassous unicinctus. The sequence continues at coordinate 27,356 of JAQZBX010020251.1, forward strand.
GAACATTTAATAAGCATTAGATTTCAGTGTTTTATTAAACTCTTTTCCAATGGGAGAAATTATCATCCCTATAAAAGCCTAATAAAGTTATATAGATAGCAATATACTTTTTTCTTTTAAAAAATATCTGTTGCTTATTCCTGCACTCTCCTGACTTTGAGCTAGCATCATGGTTATTAACAGACTCATCATACTGTGTTACAATTATTTGTTTTTAGGTCCATGGCCCCTCCTAGTTATATACTTGTTGGGAGTGGGGTTATGTTAAGTCCATCTTTATGTCCTTAGTGCACTGCAGTGACTATGAGATGTAGGTGTTCAAAAAGTGTTTACTGAATGAATAAAGGAGTTAGTGAATAGAAATAAATTCCAAGTTCTTCTCTTTATATTAGGACCTATTTTGTGATTATCCTACATGAAAAAAACATCTGCTACATTCTAAATAAAGGCTTTGGCATTGTTGTTGAATCAGGCTAACTGATAATGTGAGTGATGAACCAGTAAAATAAGAAAGGAAAAAGCTTTGCTGTCCAATATTTTTATTATATTTTATTTTTATGTTTATTCTGAGAGAAGTCTTTTCTAGTTTTGAAACAGAAATAGCGGGTTGGAGCAGAGAATAAACTAGGTTTTTTATTATGAAAAGAAATGGATTTGTCAAATATTTTGCTGAAATTGAAAAGCTATGGGGATTCTTTTTCCTCTGCTAAGATGGTATCAATTCCATCATTTCCTGTTATCCTAGGATGATTTTTACAACAGTAGTGTTTAAAAAATGTGGTGAGTTAGTTTTGAAACTTCATCTTTTAAGGAGATGTAACATCTGTTATATGTATTATTACTTACTAATGTGACACAGCAACAAATATACTCATTAAGGGATCTTGAAAAAAGTTATTTATATAGGAAGCATTTAATAAATGGTAATAGAGCATTGGTAACATTTTAAATTACAAATGTAAGATAACACCTCAATTTTATGCTTTTCTTCTATACACAAACCACTTTAAAACCTTGGGAAGAACAATTCATAAATATAAAGGCCATAACAATGGCCATAACATTTCCTTAAAAGCAATTCTCTAATCTGTGTACCTATTAGGTAATACTGACTTTTAAAAGTTGATATCATATAGCAAATCAATGTGAAAAATGTGAAAATAGTGATAGTATTTTTTGGAGATATAGTTACTACATTTTATAATACTCCTTCTAAGGCATTTCAAAATGCAACAAACCAAAAAACAAGAATTATTGAATTGACATTTTGAATACACAAGATCAAATTTAAATCCTTCATTTCTTTCTGATATGGAAACTAATATTCATGTTATGATACTTACCCAAGGTCATATGTCAGATAGGAGAATTTACAACCAGACTATGAAATCAGACTTAGTTCATTACTTTTCCTCTACCTCTGCACACCTTTCTTTATTTTTAATCTTCCTGCCCTTAATAGTTTGCCTCTGTATTACCATGTGAAATAAATTTCAATTATAATTTGGATAGATATCCAAGAAAATGCATATGAAATTAATTTGTAAAGACTAGGGAAAAATTCCTATATATTAAAACTGTGTATGGGCACATTTAAAGATTAACGCCATTAAATTTTTTCTCTATGAGTTGGCCATGCATATTTAAATATCTAACCTGGGCCATTTAGCATGAGAATATTTCAAGATTAATTCAGATTTTAAAATATCAGTGGCTTAATGTAAGTTACAAAATTATGAAATGTTAATCACATCCCTGAGAAGGAACTCTAGACATATAAATTAGAAAAGTGTCAGTCTCAAGAGTCCATTGAATCCAGCAAACAGAAGAGACATTCTGCAAAATGTGACAAAAATGATATTTGGAGTTGTTTCCAAATTACCTCAGCTTGATACTCTTAAACTTAGGGGAAAAATAATTTGTGGTTGTCCTAAAGTGACCTTGCTCCTTCAAATTAAAAACACAAAAAGAAGCTCTTCATATTTACCTTTAGAGGAACTATTTTGCAAGCATTAAAAATCTTACCTGTTTCCATTTTTCCATCTTGTGCTGCAGGCCCATCTGGAATCACACTTTTCACCTGCAGAAACTCATCAGGCTCATCTCCACCAATGATGGTAAATCCAAAACCCATGTTGCTCTTTTTTAGGGTGGTGCTGAGGAATGTTCCCTTCAACTGCGATGCATCGCGGGTGAAGAGTGGCTTTTCTATATTGGCCAATATAAGTTAAAAAAGAAAAAAAAAAACATGTTTAAGGCAAGGTCTCAAACAAGAGAAAGCAGTCACTGAGCAACAACCCCTGTGGTAAACGTGGAGGTCTAAAGAGTAAAAGGAAGTAGGCGGTGACTGCAGGAGCAGCAAAACTGCTAGGATTTACTACAAATGTGCAGCAGTCTCAAGCATCCAAGGAAAGGTGAAAAAGCTGCTTGTTTTGCAGAGAGACTTTTTGTCAAGTCACTGTTTCCATTGACTAAATTAGCCCTTCTTGTGCTTTGAAAGAGCTAAATCAACAGCTAGTCAGGGCCTTCAGATAAAGAGGGCAAGGAGCCAAAATTAATCAGACGCATCTGGATCTGTTCTTGTTCTGAAAGACTCCAGTTAGGGGTTACGAGTGAGTGGCTGGTTCTATATAAAACCTTGAAGGGGCTAGGGTTAAAAAGCTGAAATGGGCTTTTGTTTTATAAAGAATAGGAGGATGACTTAAGAATGTGCAGATAACATCAACAGGCAAATAGTGGAATTTGACCACACATTCAAATATGCAGATTGTTTAGAAAGAGTACCTGGATGTGGGACTGAATTAGCTTTTGCTTTCACCCCTGTTTTGTGAGATTTTATATAAAGATAAGGAAATAAATAAATTTTTACTGGTCTGATAGTGTTTAGTATACTCTAAAAGGTGAGCAAAAAGCAAGCCTTTTATTTCTAGCTATAATTATGAGTGTAAAGGCAAAATATTTTGTAACAATATATTGACACATTCAAATCATATACCTAAATCTGAACAGAACTTGAATCCACTTAGATAGGTTTGCCCACTTAATTGTTATACAATATGCTTTTCTGTATATATCTGTAGTAAATATATTGCTAAGCATATTAAATGTTTTAAAAATAATAGTTGTATTAGGAAACAGAATTAATATCTGCTTTAAATTCTACCTCAGTTAAGTATTTTATATGATTGATATTTTTTCTTGTTATATTTTGATATGGTTTGACATGTATAACAGCCAAACTATAAAGTTTTGAATGATTATATTGGAGTTTTACTTTGTCTATTTACACATCGTACATATCTTTATTTTTAAAAGAACACTTTAAAATAGGAATAAAAAGGCATATAATCGTTTCACCTATTTTTTCTTTGTAAAAGCAACATTTACAATTGGAGAGAAGCTCATCATAAGACCTTTGCATTCATTTTAATTATGCTGTAGTGGTATGGGGTGAAAATCATCAGCAGGCAAGTCTAGGCTTCCTGACTCCAAAAGCCTTTCTCATGCTTTCATTTATGAGTAAGAAACCACAAAGCTGGGAAAAGTTGTGCAGCAGCTCATCTCACTACGTGGCTCAAAGGTGTAGGCAGGCCCAGCAAGCAGCCCTGGGACAGACCGAATGGCCAGGGCCTCCCCGTGTGGTCACGACGGTAGCAAGACAAGTCGTTCACGCTGCACGACCTCTCCCAGGCAGTGCCGGGGCAGGCGGGTTTGGGCCTCGGTGATGTCGATGAGGAGCTGTCTACTGTCACATAGGAGAACAGGCCTCACTCGTGTGCTTGGTCTTTTGAGAACAAGCTTATGACTCTATGAATCTCTGCAGTCTACAGTACCACTGTTAAAACTCATTAATCTCCACCTGGCAACATGCTGTAAAATCTGTAATGTATAGCTCGAGGCTCTAACTTAATCTGTGGTTGCCAAATGCGATAGTTTAGAAAGAGAACAAACACCCAGATGAAACTAAAAGAGGGCTGTGAGGGAAGCAAATCAATTATTTGAAATGGTCCAGGCTAAAAGCCTTTTTGGAAGAACTGGCAGTTTGGTAGACAACGCTCCCCTTTGCAACATCACATGCTGGTATGGTACGGTACCTCGGAAACCTGGGGCCTGCAGGGGCTTTGTTCCAAGTTCTGTGTGGGGCATGTTATGCTGCTGTAGCTTCCTTTTTGCTTCCAGGACGGGGTTTTCAAACTGCGTTCTTCTATTTATGTGGCTAAAAGAAAAAATTCAAATTAGGATAGCAGTGGGGCAAAGGCATTTACGAGAACATATGTGTGGCTCCACAGAGGGCATGTGTGAGTAAGGGACACTTTCTCTGATTATAGTCAATTGCCTCATCCAGCATATGGTCAGGCCTTTGCTGGGGCTGGCCTGTGTACAACATGCATTTCTGTGACAAAAGCAGAGTTCTCTATGGCTATATTTTATGGTATTTAAATTACGCATGATTCACCTAAAACAGGGGTTATTAACCAGGGGTCCACAGACCCCTTGGGGGTACATGAGCTTGAATTGAAAAAAAATCAACTTACTATATTTTCTAACTGAAATCTAGCATTTCCCTCACTTATGAACTTATGCAATAAATTACAGTAGCATTCATTTCATATCACATTACAGTTGTTGCATATCTCGAAAAATCACTTATGCTCATCCATACTTCAAAATTATGGAAAATGTTAGACCCGACACTAGTTGAGTGTCATAAAACTATCTGCCGCTACATTGTGAGAAGGGGTGCGTGGTTTTTCATCTGACTGGCAAAGGGGTCCGTGAAATAAAAAAAGTTAATAACACCTGACCTAAAAGAACTAGCATGCACACTTCATTTCGGGTCTACGGAGATGAGTTTGATGCAACAAATAAATGTAAACCATGGACTATAGTTAATAGTACAAGTATAGAAATAGTCTTTCAACCATTGTAACAAAGCTACCACACTAATGTGAAGTGTTAATCATAGGGGAAACTGTGTGTGAGGAGGGGTTAAATAAATAAATAAATAAAATAGTTAATAAATGAACTTTATAGTGAATTGTGTTGCAAAGTCCCCATATCAAGCAAGATAAGTGTAAGGTAAATTCACTCTTGGAGTAGGGAACTGGAATCCACATTTTCTAGTGTGACTTTTCAGACAGACCTGGATTGAAGGACTGGGATCCAGAAGAAAATATTCATGAGTATATTTATGGAAGTTGTAGAATACCTGTGTAGGATGGTTGATGCTGAAGCCAATTAAAAGTAGAATATTCACATTCTAAACAGTGAAATGGAAGACTCCTAGGAAATCAGACACAATCGCTTGAAGTAACTCTGGCCTATCTAAACTGAGGGCATGGAGTATTAAAAAAACTATGAATTCCTGTATAACACGCTGCCTGAAATTTAGATTTCTTTGTCTGTGGAGAGACAGGGAGAAACAATCCTGCCAAGTGGTAGTTCCTGTGTTGCTCTTTCTCTAGGATATAAATGTCCCATGATAGGACTGGAGAATACAATGATTTTGTAATTTTTTTTATACAAACAGCAATAATATTATGGTATGAAAGCTTGAAGGAGAGTGGGGTTAGAAGAGGAGTTAATTACTGAGTACTTAACTCTGTCAGGTACTATATATAATTTTCCTCAGTTAAGCCTCAGAACAACCCAGTCTTTTTTTTTTAAAGATTTATTTATTTTATTTATTTATCCCCCCCTTGCTGCTTGTGCTGCTGTGTCCATTCGCTGCGTGTCTTCTCTGTGTCTGCTTATCTCCTCCTTGCTGTGAGGTCTTGCCGCATCAGCCCACGGCACC
>JAQZBX010020252.1:0-33149 GCA_029593785.1 Cabassous unicinctus
GGTACATAGGAGCCCTCTATATTGTTTCTTACAACTCTCTTATTTTATCTCAAAATTTAAAAAAAATTGATCAAAAAATGATAACCAGGTGCTCTGAGGAAGATGTATTATGAGAGAGCAGGAGGGAATCAGAATCGCAAACTAGGAGGTGCTTTTGGTAAGAAATGGTGGTGGCTTGGACCAGGGTATGGTCTGCAGAGGTGAAGGCAAGTGGACAGATTCAGGATGATTTTGAAGATACGAAGCCACGACATGCTAGTGGGTTGGATGAGGTGGATGAGGGGAAAAACGAATCAAGGATGAGCAACTGGGTGGTGCTGGCGCCATTTTGTGAGCTGGGAAGACTGCATTTGAGCTGATAAAAATGATGAATGTGCTTCGCCTTGAGCAGCCACTGTCTTTTCCTGACAGCAGGACTGACAGACATTGTTGAGTTTTTCATCCTCTAACAGCTTCACCTGCTACCCTGGGGCACTGTATAGACCACAGAGAGCCAATCTGCACTCTTGCCAGAATCTCTCCCGACATTGGTTATGCTTCAGTGTTCCAGGACACTTTATTATAAATGAGTAGCTAAAGGCAAAGTGTAATTAGGGACGAGAGTACCGGGGCATGCAACGCTGGCATCTATGAGTTCAGCATCCCTGTACGGGTGCCAGTTCTGTTTAACGCTGGCACTGCTGCTCAATGCCAAGAGGTCACGACCTCCCCCCACTCATACTGATGGGTGTGGGCGCAGGTAGTCCAATCAAGCATGATCTTTTCAGGATCCCAGTTGGGTGAGACTTATCCCGGTCATGGACCCATTCTTCATCAGGACCCCTGGAGGACTAGATGATGAATTGTTTCAGTGAGGTTTAAATATTTCTTTTAAGGACAGTAGCTGAAAGCAGTACTCTAATTAGGAGTTCCTTAGAGTCTAATGGAGACTTATAGAGTCTCTTTTTATTTATTAAACATTTAGGAATTTTATCAAATGAGGTTTGTTATCTCAACTGTGGAAAGTTTCTAGAAGTTTTTGTAAATTTTTCCATAGATGTAATTTTTCTCTAGGCTGTGATTATTGGGAACCTTTTCTCTGTTTTCCTATTTTCTTGTCACATTTTGTGTTGCAAAGCAAATACCACGCAATGGATTGGCTCAAACAACAGAAACTGACTGGCTCACAGTTTTGAGGCTAGAGAGCTCTGAATTAAGGACTCATCAAGGTGATGCTTTCTTCCAAAGACGGGCGTTCTGGGGCTGGCTGCCAGGCGTCCTCGGTCCTGGGTGCCTCTGTCACAGGACAGTGGACATGGCGGCCCTTCCTGGCCTCTCCCTTCTCCTCTGGGTTCCACTGACCTTCAGTGTCTTGCTTCCCATAGCTCTCTCTCTGTCTGAATTTATTCTGCTTATAAAGGACTCCAGTAGGAGGATTAAGACACGTCTTGATTGAGTGGGGCCACACCTTAACTGAAGTTCTGCATCAAAAGGTCCTATTTATAATGAGTTCACACCACAGGCATGGATTAAGTTCAATAACATGTTTTTCCGGGGGTACATAGCTCTAAACCACCATAGCATGTGTTGGATTAAGTGCTTTCTTTTTCCATTGCTATTCAAGCCAGTGCATAAGACTTATAGACATCCGTGTCATAGACTGACTTCACTACTTGTTTTATTAAACTTTGCTACCCTTATTTTCCCTTTTTAATCATTTTTCTTATTATTTTGCATATGTGTCTTGTGGAATTGCTTTAAGCATAGCAGAGTTTATGTCTTGCTTATATGATATGATGAAGATGCATATCATCTTGCATATGTAATCTTGAAAGAACTACCTTCAAAAATTCATTTTCTCTTTGGGCCCCAAATAACAGATCTTAAGGCAGGAGACCTTTCCATGGTAAAGCCACGATTCTCAAACTGGGCTGTGCAGCAGTATTCCAAGAAAAATCACAAAGTCCTAGGAAAACAAAGTACATTTTCTAGTATGTCAATTTTAGTTGGTGATTTGGAAGATATAATTTTCTCATTAAAAAATAAATGATATATTAAAATGAGAGGTTTCAAGAAATTTGAGGATTAAATATGAAGCTTAAAGGGCCTGTGAATGATGACCATTTATCCCCAGCACTACCAAGCTACCTTTTATTTAGATTCTTTTATGTACAATAAAATAGGAGTTTCATGACCTCAAGAGATACAAGTGGACTCTGCCCTATGCTAAAGGTAGGAATTCTTTGAAAGTCCAAATGGTCTTTTTTTTTTTTTTTTCCTAAAAACTGTAGGCTTTTTTATTCAGTTAAGAGGTAAACAGGTGAACATGGAAGGCTGTTCCATTTAACTTCCCCAAATTCATATTCCACTTCATTCATCCATTCAAATGGTCTTGATCACTGAACTGACATAGTACCCTTGGGGTCTGGAGGGACTCAGAGGGGTTTGCCACAACCCACAAACAAGCATCATGCTATGACCTGGATAATGATTTTATGGAGCAGAGGGTTCTGATCCCTGTTAGAGGCAGAAGCGGTAACCTGTGATGACATCCGGTCATAACTTACTATAAGTCAAATAGAAGCACAAAGCAGAAATCAAGGATAATCCTGAAATAAGAAGGGTTTTTACAACAAGAAAACTTTCAGAAATCATTTGTCCTCTTTCCTTGGTGCATTAGGTAGCTATCCTTTAAGAGAGGGATTGTCTTAGTTTGGGTCCGTCCAAAAGCAGCTTCCAAGACAAGCATTTGAGGGCTAGTGTTTGATTTGAAAGGAGATCCCAGCAAACATGTAAGGGATTCAGGAGTTTGCCAGTGAAGATAGAAAAGCCAATAAAGGGTTTGCCAGTGAGAAAATGGTCACTGAGGGCAACAGAGACTCAAACTCACTGGGACTCTTCAAGAGACTGTGTGTTAGCTTGAATTTCACAGGAAGCACACTCCTTGATGGAGCTAGATGTTCAAGAGATATGATGGCTGTAATGCTTGAGAGGGAAAAGGAGAGGATGCTGGAGGAGGCAAGGAGAGCCGTCAGGCCATCGGTCTGACCCATGAAGGAAAGGGGGAAGGAGGGAGGGCCGGGTAGCATGACTCTCGAACTACAGAGAAGTTCTAAGAAAGGCTCAGTGCAGCTGATCGGGAGTCTGGGGCCAAAGTCGCCCACCAGAGGAGATTCACATCTCTCGGAAATGGACCTGCCCTAGTGTCCCTTCTGCACTCGGTCACCGTCTGGAAATTACCTGTGTGAAGTGTGAGTTTGGCAAGCATGCAGCCTTTTCCTTCACAGGCATTTCCCCCAACAAATATCTTACAGTTTAATTCTGTCTTGGCATCTGCTTTTTGAAGGACCGAAATGAACACAAGTGGTCCTAAGAGTTGTCCAAGAAAACAGGCAGTAAGATGGGAATTTGGGACTGGCATACTTACTGCTCATCAAGCAAAGATTACCACCCTGAGTGGTAGGTGGAGCACAGATAGTCCCTGGTACAAGGCGGCAGCCTGTTGGCGAGCACTTTCCCCAGTGGTGGCCTGGGAACAGGTCCTGGTGGAGGGGACTACCGTTGCTGGTACAATGGTTCACATATTTGAAAGACCTGTTTGGGGGTGGGGGTGGAGGGAGTGCTTAGAAAGGCAGCAGAATTGGCTGGTTACAGCTAACTTGTATCCATACCCTGAGGAGGGATCATGAGAAATTGAATGTCACTAACAAGCATTTAAAGGCTGCTACCGGATGGCCTCATTGGTAGATCACAAAGAAGCCCTGATCTCCTGCAGGTGGAGAGCAGACATAGCTGAGCAGCAGACTAGAATCTGGTGGGCCACAGAGCTCTAGGGGCGACTGAATGCCCAGTCAAGGCAGATCTGTTATGCTAGGTGAGGGCCCTGTCCGGGCACACCTGGGTCCCTGAACATGGATAGATGGGGACATCCCGATGAATGGCTCTGAGGATGTTGTTGCTACAGAGCCCCCCTAAGCCCTTGGAGCTGGCAGCGCTTCATTCTTCTCTGGTAAGAGCTAGCACTTCCACTGCACTAAAAGATGCTGCAGAGTCCACTTCCCTGCAAGGCAACAAGTTTCCCCCTCAGGAGCTACCCCTACCTTCTCTCCTGGCTGTTAGGCTGATAACTAGAGTTCAATCCTGGCATAACCTAACTGGTTAACCTGTTAAGCCTGAAAACAATGGACAGAAATCCTATACCCAAAAGTTTCATGAATTAGCTAGTATGTACCAGCCAGAGCAAATGCAGTGCCTCTAGGGTTCCACTGAGAATATTTGACCAAGGGGACTAGAATATAAGACTGGGTAAACAAGAATTCATTGACCTGGGGACACTTTCTTGGCACACTGAATTTAATAGCAAGGACCCCAGAGAATGGAACAAACTTGCTTTTAGAAAAAGTCACTCTTGGAAAAAGTGATGACCAATGATGGGAAGTGCCTGAGCTGCCCTGATGGAAGATGAAGGAACAATGTGACGGAAGCATGTGAGGGTCATGGAATGGATATATGATGAGGGGCCAGAGGGTTGTGCTTCATGGAGGGGTCCAAAGGACACACCTGTCACCAACACCGTCAAGAATGCACAGGTGAGAGGGGCACCAGCACAGCTGAGTTCTCTGCAGGCCAGGGTAGAGACGGAATCACAGAGTATGGCCATGGGAAGATGCGGTCCCAAAATAATTACGGCCAGGAGCCGGGAACCCACAATTAGCACAATGGCAGGCAAGGGGGCTTGACCCACAAGGAGTTGTGCAGACGGTTAAAAGGGCTTGGCATCCCTAGAGACAAAATAAATGGGCAGCCAGCAGTGATGCTGCCAAGCATCCACAACCAGAAACCACCCCCAAAAGGGAAGCAGGCGGAGGAGCGGGAGACCGGCGGTGGTTGCTACAGGAAGAAGTCATGATCAGAAACCCATTAACTGAAGATGTGGCCAGGACCCTAGGAGGCAGTACCCTAAGATACCATGGCAAATATGATTTATGTTCATTCCCTGAGTCCTCCCTCAGAAGGGCTATGGCCATTTATTCCAGTGATTTTTAGCAAAAGAGGAATGCCCAGACCTTTTGAGAACTGTTGGAGACAGGGTTTGAGTTGACATTGGTAGCCGGAGACCCCAAATGTCATCATGGCCTCTCTGTTAGTCGGGGGAGGGGGCTCATAGAAGTCAGGCAATAAAATAGATGAGTCTTGGCTAAAACCTGGCTCACCATGGGCTCAGGCGGCTTAAAGACCCACCCAGTGGTCATTTTCCCAGTTGTTGAGTATATAATTGAAATTGATATACTTGGCAGTTGGAATAACCCCTATATGGTGTCCTTGGCCTGAGGGATAAGCGCTATCCCAGTGGGGAAGAACAAGTAGATAGCTCTGAAACTGCCTGTGACCCTGGCAAAGAGAGTAAATCAAAAGTAATACCACATCCCTGGGAAGGTGGCAGGGATCAGTGTCTCCTCTGAAGATCTACTGGACGCAGGGGTTGTGGTAGCCATCACATCTGTGTTGTGTTGTTTTATTTTATTTTAATCTCACATTTCTGTCTAAGACACCAGTCTGGCTCTTGCATAAATCAGATGGGTCCTAGAGAATGAGTGCAGAAATGACTCCCCTCACCAAGTACTTGTTCCTGAAGGCATACCCAAGTAGTAGTCCCAGTTGCGGCTGCTGGGCAAGCATGCATTGTAGCGAGAGCAGAGTAATTAGACCCCAGATCTATGGTATGCCTTGATGTGACAGATGTGTTTGTTATTTTCCATTCCAGTTAGCAGGGAAGATTAGAAAGACCACATCCACGAAGACCAGACAACAATATTCACATTTTTGCCTCTGAGCTGTGTTAATTCTCCTGTCCTCTGTCTTAATATATTCATGAGAGATCTGCACCGTCTGAATGTCCCACCTGATCAATTGTGCTGATGACCTCACGCTGCTCCATTCTGATGAGTGTGTGGTGGCTCATTCACATGAGGCTTGGAAGACATGAGGTGCAGAGGATGGGAAGATTCAGGAAACTCATTTCAGTTTTTAAGGTCCAAGGATAAGGGCTGTGACCCCCCCAAAGTAAAAGTTAAATGAATGTCTCTTCCATCCTCTGCCACAAAGCAGGGGCCTGCCTCCTGTGGCCACTTTGGAACCTGAGGCATCACATCCCACACCTAGGAATCAGGCTGGAAAATCTCCGTGGACCGAGGTCCTCACGTCTGGGCTCTGACAGGCTAAAGATCAAACGAAAGGAGATTTTGAAAGTCTTCTCTCATTAGTCTGCTTGTGATTTAGAATGAGAAAAAAAGCACAAGAAATTACAATAAAAAAAACTGACAAATACCATAAGCATCACAAATTCAAAAAAGACACCCTCCATCATGCTTTTTTCTACATTTTCGGCTACATATTCTTTAACTATCTCTTCATAAGAGAACAATTGTGTAATATCATTTTCTACACGAAGAATAAAATATAATTTAGTCTTTCCTCTAGCAGGCTTTGTTTAGGAGGACTTGGGGAAGGGGAACATGCATTTGGGAGGGCCCAAGGTCTTATCATTACACAACGTGTCCTTTTGGCACTGGATGTTTGTGGGTAGTAGAAGAGAGACAAGGAAGAGACTGGAAATCACATAAATTTATCCCACCAAATGCAAATAAAAGGTATTCCCAACTCACCTTCTCTTAAGCTGCATCTCTGAAATGCTTGATGTCACTCCAACACTACCCACCTGAAGGAGATTGTGATGGAAGGTAGATGTCAGAGTGGAGAGGGACAGGGGTCTGAACCTAGTGGAACCATATGTCTTAATTTTGCAAATTGGATGAAAGCATATGACCAGGGGAACATATTTCTAGGGCTTCTTCCAGAGCCTTGGAAGGGGCCCATGCCAGTGAAGGGTGCTGGAGCTGGAGCTTCCTTGTCTTCCTGTAAATGTACAGCTCTCAGGAGGTACATTCGATGTGTCCAGTCGGGGTTCAGGATCCCGAATCCTAGTTCAGGATCCACTTGGGGTTTTACTCCTTTCAGAAACCTTCCCCGATCAATGGCTTGTTGGGTTTCTTCCCACAAGGCCTTGCAGGACCCTGCCCTTGATCACAATGCACATTTATATAGCTCAACCTCCACCTCCCACGCTGCCAGGAGCCATCATCATGCTTAATTCACCTTTCTCCAATCCACCAGGGACCTAAAGTCTGTGAGGGCAGGGCCCATGTTTCACTCCTCATTGTATCCCCGTCCTTAAGCACAGGTCTGGCACATGGGAGATGCTCAAAAAATGTCTCATGAATTAATAAACAGACAAGGCATCTACCCAGTGATTCCTGAGGAAGAACCCACTTCTGGATGGGGAACCGCCCACCAGGAGCCACTCTCAGAACACAAAAGCCTTCTCTAGGTGCCCTTTCCAGCCCTCTGTACTTGGCTGACAGCGACCGAAATATTCCCTAAAGCTGCCAGGTTGTAGACCCCACAACTGTCCTAGAGAAGAGCCTCCTAATCTTCAATAGCTTCTAACCTTGCAGCCTCTTCCTGACCACTGGGAGTCACAGAAACAAAGGAGAAACAAACTGTGGCATCGGGAGTGGACAGTTTGGCTCTCCATAGAGCTTGGCCTGGTGATTTTTAATTCCAGGAAGATCACCTGGACCTGCCATCAAGATGGTTTAGTTTTGAAGACTGTAAATGTAATTAGGGAAACAGGGCAGCGTAGTGGTTGTGCACATCTCTGGAATCCATCTCTGGCCGGGCTGCATTGAAAACAAGCACGCTTCATTGTCTATTGTCTGGTAACAGAGGCTGGACTCTGGAGCAGAAGACCATACTCAGCTCTTCTCACCAATGCTCCTTTGTGCCTGGCATCATAGCTGCAAAGCAAGCGTATTTTCTTTCATGCTGGCCACCTCCATGGAGTTTATATTCACAGAGGTCTCTGGGCTGGTTTTTCAACAGTCCTTTGGCTCTTGATATATTTCTATGGCTCATGACAGCTTGGAGGAGGATGTCCGTGATCATCCTTGACTTTTAGTGACAAATATTGAGGCTTTAAAAGCAAAGCACAAAAGAGGGAAATTTGTGCTTTGTATTAAGTATCTAAAAAAAGCTATGTGAACGTTTATTTGAAAGTTTTCATCATTTAGAAAATGTTATCATTTTGTGAGAGAAAAGGCAAATTCTGATGGGTCCTGAACTAATTAGGCCAGCTTTATTCAAGGAAAGCATCTCCAATTAATTAAAAGTAAGAAAGTCCTTTAAGTGATGAAAATGATTGTTAGTATGAAAACCTCACCACATGCCCTTAAAGTGCAAATGAGCATCCATTGTTAGAAGGCTGGAAGACACAGGTTTGGGGGTGGGGAATAATCTATTTAGTGGAAATCTGTGTAAAGTGGATAGATTAAATAAACATATTTTTAAAGAGCTACAGGTTTCTTATTGGCCACAACATGGTATTTGTTGTTGATACAATAACAGTGAATTTAGTATGGTTTATTTGTCTAAAAAGGAACAGCTTCTCTTTTGTTTGGAACCTAGAAGCAAGCTGAGCTTGGATCTATGTTATTTCAGCATCTGGTGGATTTATACTTGAGGTTTCTGGAGAGAAAGATTTGTTACTAAATGCCTGGCAGGATCCCACCACAGGGCCAGTCATCCAAGGTGGAGGTAAAATCTCCTTTTTGCGGATTTGAGAAAACTAAGAATTACCTTTAGTCTTGGAAAATATAAATTCAATTTGAAAACCATTTATTAAGACACGCTATGTGTCAGGAGCTGTTCCAGATTCCGAGGGTATCAGCTGAATAAGGAGGACGGCCCTGGTTTTCGTCATTTTGTTCCTGCAATCTTCCCCTACCCCTCTGGCCGTCCTTGTTTTGGTCAGTTTTGCGCTCCTCCTTCATTGCCTCGTGGAAAGGAGGCCAGAGCTGAAAAGCAGAGAGGAAGGAAGCCCAGGAGTTTTTGAAGGCTCAGCTTCAGGGAAAGGAAGGCCTTGAGAAGAACAACAGAAAAGCCTCGCTGGGGCGCTGCCTCCGTCCCTCGCCTGCCTGCTGGCTGCCCTCCCACTGAGGCTGGGGAAGACCTCGGCAGTAGCCAGAGCATTGCTGGCTGACTGTCCGCGACTCTGCTCTGTCCCCACTGGCTCGCTCACATTCATGTTCTTTTCAGCCTCCCAGGACACAAATAGACTCCCGAGTCGAAGCTGGGGCTTTCGACATCGAGGGAATGGTGGTGATATAGAGCGTGTGGCATGACTGCGAGCTGAGCCCTGGAACCTCGTATACTCTTCTCTCTTTTAAGGGTAGAACCTCCTCCCCTGCACACACACACCGTGTCTGCCCTCAGTTTAGGCGGTGCATGGGACTGGGCAGCTGGATAAGCTGCATGCGTATAGATGCCCTCATATCGAGGTCCATCCATGTTTTTGAGACATAGCAGAAGTGGTGTGCCTTTTTTGGATTTTGATGTGAACCAGGAATATTGGGCATGTGCTTCTCCGTGCTCTCTTCCCCAGAGGACAATACTTGAGGATGGCAGAGGCAGACACGGGGGTCCTCACGGACTGCTCGGACCAGGGCACCTCTGCCAGCTGCACTGCTTCCTTTTGGACTGTTACTTGAAAAAGGAAAACCTCTATTTAAGCTACTGGTTTTTTGGCTTTATTTTTACAGAAGCTTAGCTTTTACTCTAACACAGAAAGAAAAGTCCACTTCCCCTGTACTTGGGCAGGAACGAATGAAACCTGCTTGAGTTCTCTCCTAGAAGTGCTGACAGCTTGCTTGGGCAGGGACGTCCAGGAAAGAAGAGGGAGCTCCCTGTCGTGACTGAGAGCCAGACGACGGGTCTTCCAGAGCCAGAGGGGCCGGTGTGGACTGGCTCCAGGGAGATGCAGGGTCTTGCCCTCTCGCACAGTCCTGGGCAAACACTGACAGATTTGTGCTGCTTGGACTCTCTTTTTATTATACGGACCTTTCATTAGCACTTTTTATTCAGGCAAAAGACTGTATAACTGATTAGATGTGACTGCAATCTAGGCATGCCCCACTGTCACGCGTGATTACATGGTTGCACGTGGATGCTCTTAAACAACTTTAGCCACATTGTGGAGCCATTCTTGTCTTAGAGGGTAATAGAGTTTCCAAGTTCTTGCGGGAGGGAAGCACTCCTAGAGAGTCTCCTTATAAAACAACACATATCACATGGACTTACTTTCATAGGGAATTAATGATTCCAGGGAGGCAATAAAAAGAGGGAAAAACTAGCTTTTAAGGTGGTGAAGGTTTTACCAAAACTGGATCTCAAAACTGAGTGTTGTTGGCAGAGCACAAGAACAAGTTCAGTCCCAGGAAAACGGAGCCTTTCGTGTATGACAATGTGTCACACTCTTGGTTCCCTCTCCCCACTTCTCCATGGAACTGTACACGATGTGCATTTGGCTGGCAGTTAAGTCATTGTGCACGATGCAGTTCCCAGGCTTAATCAGCTGAATCTGGAGGCAGCCCGCTGGCTTCTGATAGCATTTTATTATTATTATTTTTTAGCACAAGCAACCAGAAGTGATTAGCAGGCAGCAGAGGGCATTGAAGTCTCCATTCTCCAGGCAAATTCTTTAAAATATGCTCAAATTAAATCGAGAGGGAATGACACGTTTTCAGTTTCACTCCCAATTCCTACTTGTCTGTGGATTTTGAGCCATGGCACTAAAACAAGTTCCCTTGCTCATTGCTGCTTTCAGCACTTACTTTAAAAAAAAGAAAACTTTTTATTTTGAAATAATTTTCGTTTCACATAAAGTTGCAAGAATAATACTGAGAGGTCCTGTGCACCTTTCACTCAGTTTTCCCCAATGGTTGCATCTTACAATATCAAAATCAGGAAGTGAATAGTGCAATGCATGTGTGTAGTTGTCATTTTATCACATGTGTAGGTGTGTGTGACCAGCACTGCAATTAATACTCAGGTCTATTCCATGACCACAAAGATCTCCCCGAGGCTGCCCCTTTAGAGCTGGAGACACTCATCTCACCCACACTATCCCTAAACCCTTTAATTTTGTCCTTATGAGAATGTTACACAAATAGAATCACAGACCATTTAATGTAATTATTGATATGTTAGGGCTTAAGTCTGCCATTTTATTTTATTTTCTGTTGGTTCTCTCTGCTTTTCATTTCTCTGTTTTCTCTTCCCTGCCTTCCTGTGTGTTACTTGAACAAATCTGAGAATTCCATTTGATTTGTTTGTGGTGTTTTTGAGTCTATCTCTTTGCATGGATTTTTTTTAAGTGCTTCCTCTAAGCATTACATTATCTACAAATAACTGATCAGCATTTACTGGTGTCAATATTTTGCCAGTTTGAATAAAGTGAGAAGTCTTACCTCCCTCCAATTCCCTTTACCCTCTCCATTTACAATGTAAATTACTTTATATGTACTCTCACATTGAGAGCCATATCAGACAATGTTATAATTCTTCAAAGATCAAGCACAATTTAGAAAATTCAAGAGGAGAAGGAAGTCTATAGAATTTATCCATATTTTTGCTACTTCTGTTTTTCTTTCTTATTCCAGATTTTTAAAAAAAATCATTTCCTTTCTGTTTTAATAATTTTCTTTAGCCATTCTCTTAGGGTAAGTCTACTGGTGACAGATTCTTAGTTTTTCTTTATATGAGAATGACTTGATTTCACCTTCATTCCTGAATTATATTTTCACTGGTTATAGCATTCTGGGTTGGCAATTCTTTTCTTTCAGCACTTGAAAATGTGCCACTCCCTTCTGGCAAATGACCAGAACTGACTTTAAAAATGTCTTTTTAAAAAGCAAGTGCTGAAAGCAGCAATGAGCAACGGAACTTGTTTTAGTACCATGGCTCAAATGACCATGGTTTGTGATGAGAAATCCACTGTCATTTGAATTGTTTTTCCTCTATATGGTAATACATAATTTGTCTTTAGCTGCTTTCAAGACTCTCTCCTTGGTCTTGAGTTTTCAGAAATTTAACTATGATCTGACTTGGTGTGATTACTTTGAGTATCATGTTTGAAATTTTTTTCTGATTTAGATATTTTATTTGGCAAACATCATCAAATAAACATGCATCAGTATAACATTAAATATATTTCACTTGAAATTCTTAATTGTTCTAAATATGTCAGGGGATTCAATCTGCTTTATGAAACATATACACTAGCGCTTGCATGGGACCTTTTCTTCTTACCCACTAAATAGGTATTACAAAGGTATTACAAAGACAGAGAACCAAATAGTGAAATATAGTCATCTAGCCCAAACTTTTAAATTTAGAAGGTTTTTTTTGTTCACATACAAAATTGATTCACTTTCTCTGTTTCTGATATGTCAGATTGCATGCCAACATTGTACTAGATGCATGACAAGTTTAATCTCATTTAATCCTCACAACAGCTCAATACAGTAGATATTAAATTGAGTCTACTAATGAGGAAAACCAAGGCCCAGGAGGATTAAGCTATTTGTTCAGGGTCACCTAGGAGCAAGGGACAAAGCAAAGGTTCAAGCCTTGGTGATACAGATTACAAAACACAATGCATTATTATTATAGTTCATTGTAAAAGATACTTAATCTACATTGCCTAATTTTATTTTAGAGTTTCACATATTTCATAGCTGTTTAGACTCCATTCTAAGTTTAATTTTTCTTTTATTTTCCATTTGTATATGAAATGTTTTGGAGGCTTTGGATGATGTTATCCTCCTCTAGAGCGGATTTGGTTTTCTTTATCCTGTCTGGAATTTGCTCAGCTTTTTAAATCTGTAAGTTTGTCTTTTGCAAATCTTGGGAAAGTTTCAGCCATTATTTCTTTGAATACCTTTTTAAACCTGCCCTCGTTCTCCGCTCTTCTGGGACTCTGAACACAAATATTACATCTTCTTTTATAGTCACACAAGTTCCTGAGGCTTTGTTCATTTTCTTTTTTCAGATTCTATTTTTCATTTTCTATTTTGTTTGTTGTTCAGATTGGATCATTTCTATTGATTTATCCTCAAATTCATGGATACTTTCCTCTGTCTCCTCCCTTCTGCTGGTGAGCCCATCCACTGATTTTTTAAAAAAATTTTTGGTTATTGCATTTTCAACTCTAAAATTTCCATTTGGTTCTTCTTCATAGCCTCTCTTTCTTTGCTGAAACTTTTATTTCTTCAAGCATATCTGTAATTGCTCATTGAAACATTTTTGTAATGTCTACTTTAAAATCTTTTCAGATAATTCCAACATCTCAGTGTCATCTCAGTGTTTGTATATATTGATTGCCTTTTCTCCTTTGAGTTGAGAATTTCCTGGTTTTAGGTATGATAGGTGGGTTTTTTTTATCAGTAAGTATTTTTTTAAACAAATCAATTTTATTGGTACATATTAATAAAGCATACATCCATCCAAAGTGTACAATCAATGGTATTTGGTATAATCACATATTTGTGCATTCATCACTTCAATCATTCTTAGGGCACTTTCATTATTCTAATAATAATAATAAACAACAAACAAACAAACAAAACTCATCACCTCTCAATCTCTCTATGCTTCCCCTGGCATACATAGCTGCTATTCTGTTTCCTTCTCTCTTGTATATTGGTATTTATATTTTGTAAAAATAGTTTTGTACATGCAATAATACCCATATTTGTGTTTTACTTGAGGTTTTATTGTCATATATGTTTTTTTAAAATTAAAACCTGGACGTTTTGACATGAAATTCTGGATCCTCTTTAAATTTTCTCTTTTAGCAGGCTTCTTCTGACACTGCCTCAATGGGAGAAGGGGAGGTGCTTCATTACTACCAGATGGGGGTGCAAGTCCAGGGTTCCCACGGGCCTCCTGGGATTTCAGGCCCCCCACCCGGCCTGTGCCGGCACCACCTGGCTGAAAGGAGGACAGGCACCTCCTTAGCTTTCCCCACGTGGCCTCCACAGGCTGGGGGGCTCATTATCACTCACGTAATCGTTGTGAGAAAGTGGATGGAGAGTACATGGGACTTCTGTGTACTGTTTCTGCAAATTTCATACTTCCTGTGAAACTGTAATTATTTCAAAATAAAAAGACTTGTTAAAAAAGTATGAGCAGATGGTGGTGGAAGTTCTGGCTTCCCACTTGGCCTCCTGTGGCACCGTCCCAGGGAGGAGGGGGCTGCCCTGCTTCTGCTGAGAGCAAACGGAACTCCATCTTCCCATGTCGCCGCCACTGATCCTGGGGCGGGGAGGTGGTGGGGAGCGTCTTACCCTGGAAGAGCATGGGGGTCCCAGCCTTCTGCTCCGTCTTCTCTGACCCCACAGTGTGGGGAGGAGACCTCGTCACAGCGCAGCAGGGTGGAAGTGCTGGCGGAGGTGGGCTGTGCCTTTCCCTGGGGAACGGGAGGACATTTTGTCTAAAAGTTTTCTGTCCTGCTAGGCTGCGCCTTCCTTGGCCTTTAGCTAAAGACAACTGCCTTTCCTTGGGGCTCTTTTTTCTGCTCCCATGAGCATTCTGGGCTGCTGGCCTCTTCAGCTTCACGTCCGTGGTCTGTGAGTCAGTAAGAGACCCTGAGGAAGCCGGCCGGGCTGTGCTCTGTTCTGAGGACTCTCGCCAGGCCGCCTGCTTCTTTGCACCTTGCAGAGTCTTCTTAGGTTTGGTGTGTATGCACTGCCCGGGCCTTTTAGCAATGCGAGGGGAGAAACAGAGCATGCGCCTGCCTTCTCGCCTCTTTTTACTTTAGTGCCTCCATAGCCAATTACAACAGTAGGACCGCCGCCTCCCGAGCTCTCCCTGCATCTGCGTTGCTGGCGCCAGGCCCAGCCACCTGGTTCTCACGGTGAACCCACGAGGAAGGTGTGGCAGCTGCTTCTGCCACTTCATGCACAAAGAAACTGGAGCTCGTCAACAATTCACCTGAGACGTTTACAGCGCTACTTAGAACTACACTCAGTAAAGGTTAGAGATTATCTGTTATTGTTGTTTTGCTCCTTATCTCGCGAGATATTAACTTGTTTGAAGGACCCGACTAGTAAGTGAGCAGTTAGGGCAGCCTGAGCTGGTGCTCGTGGACCCTGGGCTCTCACCTCTCTCAACCTGAGGCCTATCGTCTGGATCAATATCCATCTCCCCCATTTCACTGCCACTGCTTTTTTCTCTTCACTTTCTCTAGAGCTATAACTCCTAAATTTTTCTCTATTTGTAACCCAATAATAAGAGAACTAATATGCATGCAATATGTGCACAGTCTTTTACGGTTATTACATTGATAACATTTAACGCTTATTTTAAAACTCATAACAACCTCATAGGCAGGTATTATTAATTATTTGTACTTTAAAGCTGAAGTTCAGGGAAATTCAGGGACTGCCCCCAGGTCAAGTGGTTGGGAAGTGGTCGAGGCGGGGCCGGGACCCAGTGCTATGTGCAGGACCCTGTGCCGCAGCTGCAGCCCACAGCTCACTTTCACATCCTCCACGTCACTCTGCAGGCTCTTAGCTTATGTCCCTCTGGACTTCCTCACCCAGCAGAATGTACCATCACATTCAAAGGCCCTTCACAGAATCACAGAACCTCTCCTGATCACTGACAGGAATGTTCTACTTAAGATGGACAAGTGAAAATCTCCCTTTCAAAAAGTGAGACTTTGGCAAAATAGAAAATCACCAAACGAGCAAATAATGAGCAGGGAGACGTGTTCTCATGTTGAGCTGACCAGGCAATGTACAAGGCACGCCTCGTCAGTGCCATAACTCCTGCACTTGCCACATGAAGAAACAAAGCAAGCAGCTGGAAACAGGTCTCTTTTTCTCCAGTGATGTCATTCAGGTCCGGCACGAGGAAGCTGCTCTCTTTTCTGCTCTGAGTAGCTCTCTTGGCTCCCTCCTGACACTGGCTCAACAGCGGCTGAGGACTGGGGAGGAAGGCTGAATGGCTGACATGCCGCCTGCTCTGAAAACAGGGCAGCAGAAAGCCGGCCTGCCGCTGACGCCGACCAGCTCGGAGGCGATGCAGTCAAAGCCCGCAATTACACCTGGGCGACTTAATCAACTCCCCGTCCGACTCGGGCTGGCGCTCCTCTGGTACTGTGCAAACCCAGTAATTACCATGCCAGCTTGCAAGAAGGTATTTTAGTGGATTAGAAAGCATTCTGTTGTCAATTACTCACAGCCAATTTATAGGCCCTGAAACAAGCAATATTTTTTAATTGCGGCCTTTGTGTCATTATCACAAAATTACTTCAATTGCGAGGCACTGAATCATCTCAGCAACATGGGAGTGGGGGCACAAGGGAGATGAAAGGGTTTCACTGTTTTTCCTGATAAGACAGGAATAGAAGCAGCACACTTTTATCCTGCTCTGTTGGATTTTGAAATAAAGTCAACCGAAAAGCCCCAGAGATGCGCATCCACCCAACAATCGTCAACATGCCCGAGGCTGCTGCACGGGTCAGAGCCGGGAACCAGGCAGCGGATCCACGCGGACCTGCACCTTTCCTGCACCCGTCTGCCGGCCTCCCGAGCCCCATCCTGCAGCATGAGTTTCCGTGGCTGCTGTGGTCTTTTCCTGTCTGAAGGGTTTAAACTTTTCTGCTCTGCCCATCCACTCCACAGTCCACCTGTCCGGTCAAAGTTCAGCAGCAAGTTGGTCTTGCCAGCTGTCTGCGCATCTCATCCAGAACATTCCGAGGATCCTTTTCTTCCTGGGAGCATCTGACACACCTGCTGACTCCACCTGCCCCCCAGCTTAGATATACCTTGTCTGAGTCAGTTCTAAAGGGAGTCACTTTTATTCTACCAGGCAACGAGGAATATGCAAAATCCTACTCAACAACATCAGCCACAAGGGCAAACATTTACACAGGACTGACAGCATGCCAGGCAGTGCTCCAGATGCTTCACACATATCATAGCAGCCTATAAAGCAGCTGCTCTTAGGGCTCCCGTTTCACAAGCGAGGAGCCGGCGCACTGGATGGGTAAAGCTTTGACGGCACTGATAAAGATGCAGTGGGAAGAGTAGCGGGTGCTCCTCAAGAGGAATTGAGTTTGAATCTGGACACTGCCACTTAGTAGCTGCCTTTTCAAATATTTTTTTCTTTATTGGAGAAGTTGTGGGGTTACAGAACTATCATGCACAAAACACAGGATTCCCACTCACCACTCCACCACCAGCCACTTGCGTTGGTGTGGAACATCTGTTACAATTGATGGTGGCACGTTTTAACAGTTGTACTATTCATTAAAGCCCATGGTTTAGCCTAGGGCCTACTGTCTGTGTAGTGTAGTTCCATGGATTAAAAAAATTTTTTTTCTGTGACCATATATACAATCAAACATTTCCCTTTTTAATCATATTCAGATATATATTTCAGTGCTGTTAATTGCATTCACAATGTTTTGCTACCATCATCTCTGTCCATCACCAATACATTTCCATCATTGCAAATAGAAACTCTGTTCTTTTTTTTTTTAGGAGGTACTGGGGATTAAACCCAGGACCTCGTACATGGGAAACAGGCCCTCAACCACTGAGCTACATCTGCTCCTCAATGAGAATTGGTCTTCTTGTTTGTTTTCTGTTTGTTTTGTCTTTAAGAGGTACCAGGGATTGAACCTGGGACCTTGTATGTGGGAAGCAGGCACTCAACCACTTGAGCTACATTTGCCCCCAACCCTGTTCATTTTAAGCCTTCACTTCCCATTCCCATCCCCACCCCATCCCCTAATAAACTATGTTCTAGATTCTAACTCTGAGTTTGCTTATTATAATTGTTTCATATCAGTGAGATCATACGATATTTGTTCTTTTGTGTCTGACTTATTTCACTCAACATGATATCTTCAAGGTTTATCCTTGTTGTCACATGTTTCAGGACTTCATTTTAAATAATATTCCATTGTGTGTATATGCCATTTTTTATTTCTCTATTCATCTGTTGATGGACACTTGGACTGCTTCCATTTTTTGGAAATTGTGAATAATGTTGCTATGAACATTGGTGTGCAAATATTTGTTCAAGTCCCTGCTTTCAATTTTTGGGGGTATATACCTAGTAGTGGGATTGCCAGGTCATATGGCTATTTTATACTTAGCTTTCTGAGGAACCGTCAAACTGTCTTCCACAGCGGCTAAACCATTTTACATTGTCATCAGCAATGAATGAGTGTTCCTATTTCTCCACATTCTCCCCAACACTTGTAGATTTCTCGTGTTTAATAGTGGCCATTCTAGTAGGTGTGAAATGATATCTCATTGTGATTTAGATTGGCATTTCCCTGACAGCTAAGATGTTGAACATCTTTTCATGCGCTTTCTGGTCTTTTGTATGTCTTCTTTGGAGAGATGTCTGTTCAAGTCTTTTGCCCATTTTTTTTTTAATTTGGGTTGTTTGTCTTTTTGTTGTAAGGTTGAAGGATTTCTTTATATATACAGATATTGATCCATTATTGGATATGTGGTTTCCAAATATTTTTTCCTATTGTGTAGGTTGTGTTTTTACTTTCATGATAAAGTCCTTTGAGGAACAAAAGTTTTTATTTTTATGAGGTCCCATTTATCTATTTTTTCTTTTGTTGCTTGTGCTTTGGGTATAAAGTCTAAGAAACCACTGCTTAAGACAAGATCACGAAGATTCTTCCCTACATTTTCTTCTAGGAGTTTGATAGTTCTAGCTATTATATTTAGGTCTTTGATCCATTTTGAGCTCATTTTTGTATATGGTGTGAGGTAGGGGTCATCCTTCTACTCCTTTTTTCAAAGTGTTTTTTATCAAGAAAGGGTGCTGGATTTTGTCAAATGTCTTTTCTCCATCCATCGAGAAGATCATGTGTTTGTTTTTTTTTTCATTCTGTTAATGTGGTGTATTACATTAATTGATTTTCTTATAGTGAACTACCCTTGCATATCTGAGATATAACCCACTTGATCTTTTAATGTGCTGTTAGGTTTAATTTTCAATTTTAATAAGAGCAATTGGTCTGTAATTTTCTTCTCTTATAGTATCTTTATCTGGCTTTGGTATTAGGGTGATGTTGGCCTCATGGAATTAGTTAGGCAGTGTTCCCTCCTGTTCAATTTTTTTGGGAGCGTTTGAGCAGGGAAGGTATTAATTCTTCTTGGAATAATTGGTAGACTTCACCTGTGAAGCTATCTGGTCCTGGGCTTTTCTTTGTTGGGAGTTTTGATGATTGATTCAATCTCTCTACTTGTATTTGGTCTGTTAAGGTTTTCTATTTCTTCTAGAGTCAGTGTAGATTGTTTTTGTGTTGCTAGGAATTTGTCCATTTCATCTAGGTTATCTAATTTGTTGACAAACAGTTGTTCATAGTTTCCTTTTATTATCCTTTTTATTTCTGTGGGGTCAGTAGCAATGCCCCCCTCTCATTTCTGATATTATTTATTTGTACCTTCTCTCTTTTTCTCTGTCAGTCTAGCTAAGGATTTGTCAATTTTATTGATCTTCTCAAAGAACCAAGTTTGCTTTTGCTAATTCTCTCTATTGTTTTTTATTCTCAATTTCATTATTTCTGCTCTAGTCTTTCTTATTTCTTTCTTTCTGCTTGCTTTGGGATTGGTTTCCTGTTCTTTTTCTAGTTCATCCAGGTGATTAGTTAGATCTTTAATTTTAGCTCTTTCTTCTTTTTTAATGTAAGCATTTAGGGCAATAAACTTCTCTCTCAGTGCTGCCTTCGCTGCATCCCAAAATATTTGATATGTCTTTTTCTAAATTTCATTCATCTAGAGGTATTTATTGATTTCCCTTGCAATTTCTTCTTTACCTCACTGATTGATTAAGAGTGTGTTGTTTAATTTGTGAATTTTCCAGGTCTCTGCCTGTTATTATTTTCCAACTTCACTCAGTTATAGTCAGAGAAGATGATTTGTATATTTTCAATCTTTTTAAATTTATTGAGACTTGTTTTGTAACCCAGCATGTGGTCTATCCTGGAGAATGATCCATGCACACTTGGGAAGAATGTATATCTTGCTGTTTTGGGGTGCAATGTTCTGTAAATATCTGCTAGATCTAGTTCATTTATCATATTATTCAAATTCTCTGTTTCCTTATTGCTCTTCTGTCTAGTGGGTCTATCTATTGATGAGAGTGATGTATTGAAGTCTCCAATCATTACTGTAGAGGAGTCTAGTTCTCCCTTCAGTTTTGCCAGTGCTTGCCTCATGTATTTTTGGGCTTTCTGAATGGAAACAATTTTAACTTTGTTTAAGCCAGAATTTTTCAATCTTATTGACCACGGATCCTCTGCTTTGTTTTGGGGTTTAATACTAATGAAAATCTCATGAAACTGAAGTCAAAATGAAGTGAACCATGATGGTTTGGTCATTAGTCACAGGTGACATGCTCAGAGGCCATGTGTGGACTCTGTTGCACAGCACAGATTTAAGTGACTAAACCTACTATACCAATTAGTTAAATAATAATAATAGCACTACTTTGCTACTACTTCCACAGAGCAACTCTGCTTATTTATAGTGCCTGAAATGTCATGTCCCAAAGGAGGAATGGAGACTAATTCAGGCACTGGGTCATGTCGGAAATATTTTTGACAGAGCCTCTGGGTGAACCTGAGACTATATCAGGTAGTCCCCCAACAAACAAGGGTCAGGAACATCCATCATGGCCTATTGACACATGGGAAAAAAAGCATCTCATTTGCTCTCCCCCCAATTCTTGGTCTCTATGCTCTGGTTATTGGTTGTGGAAATAGCTGCCTTGATCAGTCATGTTCGAACCATACCAAGGAGTTTACAAGAGCAAAACATGCTACTCCTTGCCCCAGGATGATGCAGTTAGATTTGCTACTGTGGCTTCTGGCCAATTCTCCAAAGAATGCCCTTGAAAAAGCTTCTCCCTATAGAAAATGAATGGGAGAGAACAAAATAAATAGCACTAGGTGGACTCATAAAACTTGTCAAAATCTTTCGAGCATGGCATATTTGATGATTCATGAGGTTTGCAAAGCCTTACCAAATTAAGACAAGAAATGTCCTGAAGAGCAGTCATTCCATAACTTCAGAACCCCTGCATGGTGACATAATCCTAATGATGGAAGAGATGGCTAGGGGAACTGAGTGCACCCCACCCCCATCCCCACCCCCTTAAAGCAGGACAATGTCATCAGTAGAACGAAGAAAGTTACTGGTTTTCCCTTGTTCTTTATCCAGAGACAAAGACCCTTATTAGCTCCCTCTGGAAATTTGTTGAGCAATCATTTACTCAAAATTCTCTCCCTGCAGATTGAGCCCATTTTCCCTCATGTAGTCATCAGTGGGAAAGGAGAAACACTGATTCATCAGCCCACTTACTCTAACCTTTCACAGTTTCTCAGATAGTTGTGATAAACCCATTTTCCCTGTGCCGTTTCCTTTATTCACACACAGCTAAGACTCACTGCATTGCCACTCTCTGCACATCCTCACTCAGTGTGATATCTTCACCTTACCCATCTGTGGTCGGCCACTGATCTTAATTAACCATTGGAAAACAATGGGGCCTTTTCATATCCAGAAATGGACTGAGTTGTTTCCTGGAGAGAAGGATTAATCAACTCCTGAATTCAGCCTAATCAACTGCCAGAAGACGACTTACTACTTTGATGAGCCCATAGCTACCTCAAGGAGAGATTATTATCAATTTACAATACGTGCCTGGCCATGAAGTGGGTGCTGGCTTCTTCCCTGATCATCCTGCCTGTAACCAGCCACAACGCAAAACCATCCTCTACACTGTTTCAGAAAAGATGGTTTCCCATTTTCTTTGCTTTTAACAAATGTTTATTGCATGTCAACAATGTGCCAGGCTCTGCAGTAGGCACTAGAGAATAGCTGTTCAACAACACAGAGTCCCTTCCCTCATGGGGATTATAAGCTAGTGATGGACACAGAGCATGATCAAGAGAAACAAACATACCTGTGCATACACCAGGGGATGGGACCTAGAGGGGGTAGAGGGTGACATGGTGGTCAGGAAAAGCTTTCTCGGAGCAGCAATGACTGAGGTGAGGTCTGAAGGAGGAGAAATTAATTAAGCAAAGGGAAAAGGGTTTCCTGGAAGAGGAAATGACTTGTGCAAAGGCCCAGTGGTGAGCGGTGGCGTGGCCTGGTAATAGATGGGTGAAGCCTACACGCAGAAGGAGGGGGAGAGCGGTATAAGATAAGGCTGAAGAAATGTGCAGCAGTCAGACAATGCAAGGCCCTGGAGTCCATGCTGAGGATTTTGGTCTTTGTCTTATGAGCAATGAGAAGCCCTAGAAATGTTTTCGACAATAGGAAGCCATTGGGATGCTTTAAGCAACAATATAAATTAATCATGTCCTTTTTCAGTTCAAACTGTTAGTGACTTATCATAGCCTACAGAATAAAGTTTAAACTTCTCACCATAGTATTAAGAGCTTCTGGGCTTCTTTTAACCTGCCTCACTGTCCTTTGTGCTTTCCCACCTGCTCCCACACACAGTGAGCCCTGCGTCTCAGCCACGTTGTCCACCGAACCTGCCACAAACCCCCTGGGATTTTGTGCCTTTGTTTACCTTCAGCCTGAAACGCAGGCACTGCGTGTTCTTTGGAGCAGGGATGATGTCTTATCCATCTGTGAGTCCCTGGTGCCTAGAGCAGAGCCAGATATAACAGGATCTCAGTAAGCATTTGTGGTCCGAGTGCATGTATGGATGCTTTTACTGCTTTCTTCATCTGCTGACGTTCTACAGATGGGTCCAGATGTACCTCTTCCATGAAGTCGCATCTGATCCTCCAGGTTGGGATGGATTGTTCCCACCTTGAACCTAACCCAAGTCATTTCTTATCCTGGTTACAGCACAATTTTTTTTTTTATTATTATGCTTCATATTAAAGAACAGAGGCAGGGAAACACAATCTCGAGAAAAACTCTGAGAAGTCAAGACAGATACTTCAAATGAGGGTCCTTGGGTCACTTCAGAGAAAGAGACATGGCCAAGGTGTTTTGGAACTGGAAGTTGGATCTTTTGATTTTAGTGAGATTGTATCCAATCTAACTAGTCTCCTCAACCTTGACCTGAATTATATCTGGTGAGATTAAGACATGTTTGAGTATGTTTGGCAGACGGGGTGGATTGCACTGCCAGAAATCTGTTTGTATTAGAGACTGTGAGACAGCTTAGCCCAAGGAAAAAGTCAGTCTGACAAATTTAGCCTAAAGCCCTAGCTGTGAGCAGAGGGGCAATTCTCAGAACAGGTGACATCCCTTGTCAGGCTTTGTCCCCACAGCCCCTGTGTGAGTTCTGTAGGGCAGTCGGGGGGCAAGTCCGATGTTGGTAAAGAGAAGCTGCTAGGTGGCACTTCACAAGGCGCTGGGTTACATGCAGCCCTGTGGGTCTTGGGGTGTCCCTCTTTCATAATTGTCCTTACTGCCAAGAAAGAGAGGGCTAGCGCAGACACTGGGGTTGAGAGGGGTTTGGAGTTGAAGTGCAAGAAACAAAACCTGTGGGGACTGGAGCTAGGCCACCTTGATTATTACCTTGGGTCTGACAAGGTCCTTGATTTTTCCCAGGGCTAATGTGACCAGCAGAAAACAAGCTATATATTGAAGTTGGAAGTTAGGTTAGTGCATTTCTCCACTTGATTAGTAACTCATCACGGTAAGGAAGCATTCACAATTCAAATATCGGCAAGTTCCCAGCTGAGCTGCAGCAGGGCCTCTGCACGGTCCCTCCCCACCAGCCCCAGCCGTATCTGAGGTTCCCTGAAGGAGTTATTTACAAGTTTCCTGAAGCTCGCCTGTCAGCTGTAGTCACATGTGGCCTGGGCTCAGTCCTTCCTCTCCTGCTCAAGGCCCCTGTTGCCCCCCTTGGCCGCCTGCAAAGCAGCAGGGGGTCTGTGTACACCCACTGCCCACCTGATGCCAGCATCCACACCTGAGCTTCTCCTTCCAGATGCTCTCAAAGCTCCCAGTCCTCAGAGTACAAGAGCATTGCTGGAGCTGAGTAGACAGGTGCCAAGAGCAGTGATGGGTGTGGAGTAGGATGGACTCCTCCGAATTCAGCCACAGTTTGCTTCCTAAGCCCCGAAACGGCTGTGCCTGGACTCAGTTGCATGATGAAGTTTCTCTTGAACAGTTAGCCACCTTCCTCTTCCTCTTCACATGAGCTTCAAAGCCACCCCACAAGAACTGGAGAAAGCTCCTTTTTTAGAGGGCTGCTCTGCTGAATCTATTGGTGATATGAATAATTGCTCCTTAATTTAGTTTTTTTAGACTGTTTTAATAATAGAAATACAAATTGTTCTTCTTTGCTACTTGGCATAAGGATGGAAGGAAAAGGCTCTGTGAGGCTTCTTTCCCTAGGCAAAGGCCTATGGCCAAGTCACTAATAGCTTCTAATGGTGACTCACACTGCATGGGTTTAAACTGTGCAGTGTTGTCCACCTGTGTCCAGGACTTCCATACATTGAAAACACAGCCATGCCTGAGTGCACACTTGTGCACATGTGTGTGCACACACACGCGCGATCCTGCCTTAGATAGAGGAAGAGAGTAGGTGTCTTAGTTTGCCACAGAGCTGCCGATGCAAAGTACCAGAAATGGGTTGGCTTTGATAACAGGAATTTTATTTAGGGTAAAAGCTTCCAGTTCCGAGGCCATGAAATGCCCAAATCAAGGCACCAGCTGAGACGCTTTCCCACCGAAGTCAGCTGTGGGTAACGCTGGCGTGCTGCCACGCGGTGAAGCAAGATGGCTGCTGATCTCTGCCTGTCTTCCCCTCCAGAGTCTCCCATCGCCCGGAGCGCAGATGTGGGCAAGCAGGCACAGGGTTTGTCTCTTTCCGGGCCTCCTCTCTCAGTCTCCTGGGGCTTCTCTGCCTCTCTGCAGCTGTAGAAACCTGGAGTCCTCTCTCACATGGCAGGGTCAAGGGTGGCAGCTTCCTTTTCTCTCGGTGTGTCTCTCTCTGTGTCTCTGTTTACATCAGACCCAGGAAGAAGGTGGAGACCCAAGCTGGCTCAGGCGCCACTGATGCAGTCCAGGCAAAAGCCCCGAAAGGATCTTCTCAAATAATTTTATCAAAGGCCCCTCAGCTGAGTTTAATCAAAGGGCCCCAAACCCACAGGAATGGATTAGTTCAATAACATAATCCTTTTCTGGGATTCACAAAATTCAAACTGTCTCAGTAGACAATATTCCAGCGCCTTCAAACTGCTTCCTTTCCCTGCTGTGTCACCCCTCACCTACACACATTAAGGTTTCCTTCTCTTTCCCCAGGAGCGGAAGAGTGGATCCCATGCACCTAAACAGAGCAAATGGAGCCCAGGGTTCTTACTGGTCCATACCAGATGCTCTGCACAACTTTTTTATTTTGGGGGTGGGGGGGGGTTATGGCATAGATGTTTGTTGAATTATGCATTACAGTTAGGAAAAGGGTCAAGGTGGCTGGGATTTGGGCAGATGTGACAGGCGACTCAATACAAAATCGTCTTTTAAAAAAATCAAGTTCACAGCTCTTCTGCTTATATGCTGTCAGTTCCTTCAAGTACAAAATATTGATACTATATCATCCCTTTCCTTCAGAGTGATTGTGGAGTTACATGATACGCATTACATAGACGATGTCCCAGATCATTGACCTTCCCCCTTCCGTAAATGCCCTGACTTCGTCTACATCACAGCAGCGTTTCCATTCTGTCCACTTTTCAAACTCTTATTACAAGGTCCTTGGGATTTCTTTTCTGTATCAAAAAATAGCTCTCAGGAAAACCTACACCATTCCTGTGTGGGGAGAGCTGGAAAGTGTGATACTATAAACCAAGAGGTGGCAAGTAAAGTACCTGCCGGATGAACCCGGCCTGCTGCATGATTTTATAAATAGAGTTTTTTTGGACACACACACACTGGCTCTCAGGGAAAAAAATGTCTGAGATTAACCATTTACATCTTGGTATGAATTTTCATAACCCATGCTCCACCTCTTGGATTGCATTTTAAGTACTAAATAAAATTGTAGAATAAGGGACTTTATCCTCCTTTAAAGGAATTTCAGGAGTCAAAATGAAATTAGAGGAATTATTTGGGGGAAGAGAAGGGCTCTTCCTTCATGTTCCTAAATTATGCCAAAGTCAGAAAAGGATTCTTCTGCATGTGTGGTGTTTGTGTGTGCATTCCATGTGGGAACAAGACCTGGACACAGGTAGATAGCAGAAGACAGCTTAAAACATGTAGTTTGAATCCTCCTTTATTTTTTTAAATATATATTTTATTTTTTTAAAAAGATACTTAGATTACATAAATGTTACATAAAAATATAAGGGATTCCCATATGCCCCACTCCCTACACCTCCCATATTTTCCCACATTAATAACATCCTTCATTAGTGTGGTACATTTGTTACAATTGATGAACACATTTTGGAGCATTGCCACCAAGCATGGATTATAGTTTTCATTGTAGTTTATACTCTCTCCCACACAATTCTGTAAGTTATGGCAAGATATATAATGGCCTGTATCTGTCGCTGCAATGTCATTCAGGACAATTCCCAAGTCCCAAAAATGCCCCCATATTACACCTGTTTTTCCCTCTCCCTGCCCTCAGAACCTCCAGTGGCCACTGCTTCCACCAATTATATAATTTCTTCCATTGCTAGAATCACAATAAGTCTATAGTAGAATACCAGTAAGTCCACTCTAGTCCATAG
The DNA here is from genome assembly GCA_029593785.1 of Cabassous unicinctus. Lineage (NCBI taxonomy): Eukaryota > Metazoa > Chordata > Mammalia > Cingulata > Chlamyphoridae > Cabassous > Cabassous unicinctus. Next base: position 26,633 of record JAQZBX010020252.1, read on the forward strand.
TTCATTCCCCAATCTTGAGGATTCTGGGATGGTGATGCCCACTCTGCCTCTAATTGAGAGGGGGCTTCAATCCCATAGGGCAGATGAAGGGACTTTCTTGCTTGCAGTTGTAGACTCTCTTGGTTCTTTGGGATGGTCGTTGTCCATCATCATCTCCTTGTTAGTTTTCCTGGGTGAGTCTAATGAACTGGAGAGTAGGTGTTGCAACTCCATTGAGATTCAGGGCCCAGCTGGTACATGGACAGACCAAAGATTTAAGTTTCTTTGATGTATAGAAGGGGCAGAAGAGCCATGTGTGGGGAAATCACAATGGAGTCGAACTCTGTCAGACTGGGGAGCATAAATTCCAAAGTAGGGCCCACTGGCAGGGCACCAAACTCCTGAGCTGTCTGCCCTGCCTACAGGGTCTAGATGTCTCCTGAGCCCTCAGGAGCCTCACTATTTGAGGTACTGTTTACTGTGGCAGTCAAAGAGATCCTGCTGAGACATGCATAAGCGTAACCTCTGGAATGACCTCCCAATTCACTTTGAAGCCTCTTAGCCATAAGAATTCATTTGTCTTTACCTTTCCCCCCTTTTGGTCAAGGCCTTTCTCCAGTTGCATTGCCGGTTGGAGTGAATCCTCCTTTAGAAGCTAATAAGCGTCTTGGCCATACCCCTTCTCACTATGGAAAGAAAACTCACAGGGCCTTTTCTGTCCATCCTTGGGTCAAGTAGAAGGAAGAACAAGTCAGGTTTTTCAAATTAAAATAATCTGGAAAATCAAAAGAATAAATTTTCACATTGCCACATTTCAAACAGTCCTCTAAATAACGAGCTTTCCCCAAATAAAGTTAAGATCGGAGTCTCTTTTCAGTCAACTTTCATGTACCCCTGGGACATATTTGTAAAAGTTTCAAAACAATTACTATCTTAGCAGCTTTCTCCAGAATTCCTCTTCAGGAAGGAACTGCTTTTATATAGGAAAAATATCTTAATAAATCAATAGGAATCAAAGTGATGCCATGTGGGCATGGAACAGCAGGAGATAAAGGGAAAAAAAACAAGAACGAGCGAGAACTAGATTGTCCACTAGGGAGAGAAAAGTTTGTGGTGAGCGTTGTGGGGTGGAGGGGGGAAAGTAGAGGGCCCAGTAGCATGAGGAGAGGCTGTTGGGAGGGCTACAAGGGACTTTTTTTCCTTTTTCTTAGCAATTTTATTGATACATTTTAATAAAGCATAAATCCATCCAAAGAGTGCCATCAATGGTATCTGGTGCAGTCTCAAGTATGTGCAGTCATCACCCCAATCACTCCCAGAGCACTTTCATTATTCCAATAATAATAAAAAACAACAAACAAGGCTCCTCACCCCTCATCTCTCTGTGCCTCGCCTGGCATACATAGCTGCTAGTCTTTTTCCTCCCCGCTAGCATATCTATATTTATATTTTGTAAAAGCAGGCCTATAAGTGCCACGTCACCCGTATTCGTGTTTCCAAGGGACATCTTGACAGACAGATGTGACTAATGCTCACGTTTAAGCTGTTTATGTTGCTTTATAGTTACTTATTCACTTCCATAAACCTTCACAAAGGCCCACATGAGTGCATTTTGGCCAACATCAGGGAAAGAGGCTGTATTCCACACCTACCTCAGGGAAACTTGCTCCTCTCAGGGGTGGTTGTGAGCATGTAAGTTCCCTGAGGATTTGCAGAAATCTCGAGAAGGCATTGCACTTTCCGCAGGACGTGGATGGGAGGACCCAGGCGATCACACCTAGGTTATCCGAGCCTGAGCTTAAGCTCACATCTGAGTGGCAAATCTTTTGCCCACAGGTGGCAGTTGTCAGGTGAACTCTCAATGGCCTCATAACAAATCTCAAGGAAACTTTTGGCAGGGAGATCCCAAATAATAAAATGTTTTTAAAATAACTCATTTTACATGTATTGGAAAGATGTGCCTTTGAACGGATTTCTCTGATTAGAATATGCTTTCCGAAGCTCCTGAGGTTTGGGAAGTGTTCTCTTTCTTTCTAGCTCTTTTCAACTTCTGCATACAATAAGCAAATCACGACCTTCCTTGTTCACTCCACAAATCCTTAAATGAAGATTTTGAAAATAGCAGAAGAGGGAAGGTGGTGAAAAGGGAAGTGGGAACTTATTCCTGCTTGCTTTCAGGATGAAAAGGCTCTGTTCATCCCAGAAAATTCCATGGGGAGTTGGAAGGAGGGGCAGAAACAAGATCTTATTGTTTGCACAGAACTGTTCACAAATGTTGTATCAAGGGGTCAGATTCACACGCTGGGTAAACCTTGAAGAAAAAACCCCAAGGGATTCTGTAGGATGTGAAAGCAGGCCAGAAACTCTGCTGCTTGTCCTTTACTTCCCCATGAGTCCTGCACATCAATAGTTTAAAAACAGACCAGGGAGGTGGGGGGGGAGGAGTGCGTACCTCATAAAGAGACATCCTAGACGTCCAGTCCCATTCAAAGTCATCTACAGTTCCCTGAGGCTATTCATAGCTTCGTTTCCCCAGCTAAGGCGCAGATACAATTTCAAGAGGTGTTTAAGATGCAGTGGAAGTCCTAGAAATGTGCACATGTCACAGCAGTCTGCTCCTATCTCCAAGGTCAGTTGGCCCGTTCAATTTGCACACCTTATTTTTTCAAGGGAGGACAAATGAAAAGCCAGGATTAAATAGAACAGAGTCTGGCTGGACAGCAACTAGCTAGTAGCAAATGATCTCTATTGTGAGACTGCACCTGTTAGAACCAGGTGATGATGATGATGGTGATGATGATGTCAGCATTCTCTTTGGCGCTTACTATATGCCAGTCCCTAAACAAAAGACTTATGGAGAGTTTCATTAAATTCTCATAATAAACCTATGAGGTAGCTCTTATTATTCCCAACTTAAAGATGACAAAAGTGAGGCTCGGCAGGTTTAAATAACTTGACCATCATCCTGTGCTCCCCCACTGTTGGGAACCTGACTTGTGCCTCCTAGTGGAAGGGTAAGTAAGGCCGGGGATAGACTGAAGGGTGAGCCTGAACAAAACGCTTCTCCATCCCTCAAAGGACAAAGGATTTTCCTTTTCTCACCACCTCATGCCTTAATGCAAAATATTTTAGTTTACTCATTCAGACTATGAAAACAACAATACAAATGGCTAATTGGCTCACCAAGAGATTTGGAATCTCCACAGGGAATAAAATCTTAACCTGAACAAATTAATCTACAATGACAAATTTTCAGACTTGAATAGAAGAAAAGTATTTTCAACTTGGAGGAGGGGAGAGAGGGGTATGCCCCCCACCCCAAATCAACTCCATTGGTGAATTATTCAGGTACCTGGAAGCCCAGTGTGCTTAAGCATAGGAAACCTATAAAACATGTTGGTAGACCCATTCAGAGCTTCCAGTGGGCCAATTTTAAAAATTGGTTGACGTGGGGGGCAGATGTGGCTCAAATGGTTGGGCGTCCATCTGCCATATGGAGGGACCTGGGTTCGATCCCTGGGACCTCCCGGTAAAATAAAAACATGTATACAGAAGGCGCATGGGCTGCCAGGCTCTGTGTGCCGGTGAGCCGCCAGGCCCCGGGAGCCATGCAGCAAGATGATGACGTAACAGGAGAGAGACACAGGGGAGAGACAAGACGAGATGCTCCGAAAACCAGGAACTGAGGTGGCGCTGGTGGCAGAACACCTCTCTCCTACATCGGAGGTCTCCAGGATCGAATCCTGGTGAAGACTGGAGGAGGAGGATGAGAAGAGATGAAAGGAAACAGACACAGAGAATTGCCCAGCGAATGGACACAAAACAGCAAGTGGGGAAGGGGGAGTTTAAAATGGATAAAGTAAATAAATAAATCTTTTTTAAAAAAAAATTGGTTGACGTAAAGGCAAAAACTCCAAGAATAGTTAAGAACGTACAACAGGCAAGAAAGACTTGGGTATATCTGTCCCATAACCTACACAAAATGATCCTTGAAATCTCTTAGAAAGCATGGAAAATGCTCCTTCAGGTCCTGGACCTTTGCCCTGCAGATTGCATTCCCAGACCTCCTCAAGGGGTGAGGAAATGCTTCAGTCGCCCACTCGCCCACAGCTCCTGTGCCCTGGAATTCTAGTGTGTATGTGTGTTTGGATTCCTGCCAAGCTCAGAAACCAAATGAGAGACAGACTTGAAATACCGTTTCCATCTACTCTACTGTGGCTGGGGCGCTGCCCAGACTGAAAGACCCCTGCTCACGAAACCGCTGTACTCCTGTTTTTCCCCTTATAATGATTTGTTTGGCTTTAGGTTATAATCCAATTAAGAGGTAAATGCTCTGTAGATTAAATATGTAAAGAATGCCTGCCTTCTTCCTGAATCACCTCATGAGAACCTCCTTGAGAAAAACCTTCAAACTAAGAAGGAAAGAAGGAAGGGAAGGAGGAAGGGGGGGAGAAGTGGGGAAGACAAAGAGAGAGAGGGAGTGAAAGAGAGAAAGATGAAAGAGAAAGAAAGAAAGGAAGGAAGGGAGGGAGGAAGAGGCTCCTGCTACTACCTTTATCTACGTTGGCTCAGGGTAAAATGATTGTAAATTCCTAAGGCCTTAAAGAAAACTTCAGGTCCAATACAACTGGAAATTAAAATTTAGAAATATCACTGATTGCATAATGCCGCTCTTTGTAAATAGCTTTAATCCAGTTTCCAATGGTTCCGGCTGTTCTAAAGGGGCGTTCCTTGTCTTCCAAGGCCCGTCATTTTCATGAGTCACCCAGTCATGGAAGTGCAGGGTTTAAAGGCCTGGATCCAGCTGCACGGTGCTGGGGCTCCTCAGTGTTCTCACGGACTGCTCTGGTCAACCTGATGATCATGGTCTTGTTTCCTTATAAAATTAAAACTGGCAAGGTATGGGGGAGGGAACTAACATTTACTGAGCATCTACTAGGTGCTTGGCACACTTCAGCATTCGGTCCCTACCATGACCCTATATGGTAAATATTATTATGCCCCCTTTTCAGATGAGGAAACTAAGGCTTGGAGAAGTGTTGCAATGAGCCTAAGGAAAGAAAAGCCAAAGGTAAGCGCAGGGTTGAATAAGGTCTCTTTTCCCTAAACTCTGCCCATCCTACCCAAACATACAGCTTCCCCACATGGCAAAGCTGCAGCCAATGACAGCTTTAGAAATAAATGAACCATTAGAAAGGCCACCGCCCAGCCATGGTCCTAACTAGCCAGCAGAGCCCAGAGCGTGTGTCACCTGAGCCCTGGCTCAGCAGAACATTTCTGGGTTTCCTTCTGCATTACTAAGCTGGTTCCCAGGCATCTGTCCTCCAGGCTGGACTGACCTCAGCACCCCAGGAGCACTGTCCTTTCTTTCATCTCTTAGGCTCGGTAGGTGCGGACTCCATCCAAAGGAAGCAATTAGTTGAAGTCTATTAAAAGAAATTTCTAAAGCCAGTGATTGCAAAATCAGTTAGCTGTACAGAATTTGGAGAGAGTTTCTTTCCATGAACTAACTGGAATTGAAGTAGCAGGGGCAATAAAATGATAATAAGCAAATTATAATAATCGAAACTTACTGAATGTCCTGTTTTCTTTACAACTTAGAGGAACGAAAAGGAATAAGCAACCCCAACATTAAAAGCCAGTGGAGTGTCTTGTAGAAACTACAGAGTGTACATAACACTTTGGGCTGCTACAGTGCTGGAGTGGGGGTGGGATGACACCAAATAATTCAGCGTAAAAGATAAGAGGAGGCGTGTTTTTAGATTGTTCTCATACTCAGCAGGTGGCAACAGAGAAGAAAACAAACTAGTATTAATGTGGTTCTTTTTATGATCTGGACTTTGTGCTGGGTGCTTTCATATATGTGTATATGTTATCCTTCAATTCTTGTACAACTGTTCTAAAATAGGTACTGTGATCCTCATGTAAAGAGGACATGGATGTGCACAGTCATATTTTAACTCATTTACTCTGGTGTGAATCCAATCATTTAGAGTGAAAGAAGCCTGCAGGCATTAGCCTCACACTGGGTCCCCTAAAGAGAACTCTGGCGGTGTGATTTTCAGCCATGGTCCAGCTCAGCATCCTATGTGTTATTGCCTCTTTTTGCTGAGCCCCTATTAAGAGGATACTAAAAAACACAAAAACAGCCTCATGACAATGAAATGAATGGGAGAGAGATGAAAGCTTTCAGTTAATTTCTAGAACACGGAAAGTGGAGGGAAGAATGTCAGTTGATGATACGGAGGAGAGAAGACACAGCCTTGGATGTGAGCAGAGGATATTGCGGCATAAGAGGTAGCCGCGCTGCCTGGACAACTCAGAGGTTCTGGATTCAAAAGGTGGGAGTAGAAAGGCAACCCTGAAATAGAAGATTTGTCTGTAGTATAGGTGCCCCAGCCATGCCCCTCCACCCCCTTCTCCTGCAGTACAAACACTTGCCCTCGGGTGAAAGAATTGGAGCGCTCTTTTCTACGGAAATGGAGAGAATTGTTTGAGCTAGAGCCAGGGTGGCCAGTGTGGGTGTTAGCAACCCATA
>JAQZBX010020253.1:0-33149 GCA_029593785.1 Cabassous unicinctus
AAAACACTTTGGTATGTGAAAAGTGTGTTCTTTGTTCACAAATTCTGATGTTAATCTTGTTCCTTTGGATGGACCCTAATTTCCTATTATTTTTTGTTTTTATTGCAATATTTTGCTACCCACTGTACATTTAATATTTTAATGTGTTAACTGTGGAGAGTTACAGAGAGAGTAAAGACCAGCTCTACCCACAGTGTAAAGGGGTTGGGCACGGACTCAAGGCACTATGATCTTCTCCTATCATTTTAAAATAGAATTATCCTGATTGGCACTTAAGCAGTTATTCTGATCCTTTCATTCTTTCCAGAGTTTGAGGAAATGCCTTTGCCAGTTTTTGCTAGTTTTTAAAAGGTTCTGTGGGGAAATAGCATCCTGGAGCACCTCATACCACTGTATTTTTTATCTGTTATTTGTTTCTTGGGATTTGTTTAAATATGGTGTTTCCAAAGTTTTCTTAGTCATTACCCAAAAATTAAAGAAGGAAAAAAATAGCAAAATGGACTTCATGAAAAGTAATGTCCATCAAACACACCACTATAAGAATGAATACTCAAATCTAGCTATGGAGAAAATATTTAAATCATATTACTCTTTAAAAAGACTTCAATCCACATATATAAAACTTAACACAATAATAAAAAGGAGAAAAAATAACCATTTTTATTATTGGCAAAATAATTGAGAAGACATTTAAAGAAAATAAACATTTGAAAAATTATCACATGAAAGTGTTCAACATTATTAATCATTTATGATATGCAAATTATAACCACAAAATACTTCTTATTAAGATGATTCAGTAGATAAAATTACTATGACTGCCAACACCAAATATTGACAAGGTTCTGGAGTAACTTGAAGTTTCATACATTGCTGGTAAGAATGTGAAATGGTAAATACATTTTAAGAACATTTTAGAGTGTGTTACACACAGTTAAACAAAAACTTTTCCTATGACACTAAATGATATATTTAAGGATTTATGGAGGGAAATTATAAGATGCACGTATTTAACAAGACTTACATAGAAGTGTTCATAATGGCTTTATTTATAATAGCTGTAAGAAGAAAAACATTTCTGGAAATAAATCATATAGACAGCAGCAGGTGAATGGAAAAATTAATCGTAGTTTAACAGTAATTAAATGATATGTGCAACACTGTTGGACCTCAAAACTATCAAAGCTGTGAGAAAGATGTCAGCCACAAGAGTGTAAAGTTTTAGTTACATTAATTTCTAAGAAGTTAAAACTAATGTATAGTTGAAGAAATCAGAATAGTGGCTGTCTGTAGGTCTAGGTGGGCAATGGTTGGTCAGAGGCCGAATGACTCTCTTTGGAAATACTTTTATCTTTATTGTGATGTGGTTTACTTTGGTATATGCTATTGTCACAAACTTTCAAAACGTGCATTTAAAGTTTCCACCCTTCCTGTTAGATGTGGAATGTGGATTTCTTTATTAGTCAATGTTTATTGAATAAAAGACAATGAAACAAACTCAGGAACTCAAAATAATGAGCAACTATTGATAATGGAGGGTTTGTTTTCCATAGGAACAGCTTTGGTTCAGGCTGTGGATTTGGGTTGGATTTGTTCCTCTACTCTCATAATGGAACCCATATTAGAGGGAAGTAACTACCTGGAACTTATTTTAAATAAAAAGTGTTTAGAAGCTACCCAAATGGCAAATGGGAAAAAAATAGCAGTGGCACATAGGTCTAGGGACACTCTTTCTTTGTTTCACAGTCAATGAGATAAAGCAAAGTACATAGCCAAACACAATGTCTATTGGGCCAAGAGGTGTAGGTAGAAAAAGGAGGGCAATAGATATGAATAATCTAATATACCATGGGGTTTTGACATAACTTGAGCAAATTAAGCCAAGTTCTCTACACAATAGAGAAGTACATAGTTCAGCTTAGACCCAGTTCTGGGGCCTACCCAACAATCTTGAAAATCATTAGTTAAAAGTTTCCCTCCTTTAAAATAATTACATGATTTTGTTCAAAGCTTAAAGAATATATTTTGTTGAGTCTCAAGTTTATTCCAGAGATTGGCTTTTTTCACAAATTAAGGAAAATTTTTATTTAGATGCTTTTAAAAATTAACTGGGGGTCTTATTGCAGATAATGTATCATCTTTATTGCAAACAATAAAAATATTTTAATAATTTGAAAACACATAGTTCTAAGCAAACAGTTAAAAAAGTTTATACTAAGAGAATTATGTCCCTTAAAATTTCATTTGCTCATGGAATCAAGGAAAACTTTCAGTGGTTTGAATGTGTGCTATGTTTTTCCATCAGAAAGAAAGTAATAAAGCAAAAGAAACATAAAAGGAAATCCACCGTTGACATTATGCTAAAATGTGAAAGACTGCAAGCCTTCCCCCTAAAGTCAGAGAAAAAACAAAGATGTATGCTTTCACCAGTGCTATTCAACATTGTACTGAAAGTTCTTGTTCAAGAAATTAAGCAAGAAAAAGAAATAAAACACATCAAAATTGGAAAGGAAGAAATAAAACTATCTTTGTATATAACATGTGTCTTTAAATTGCAAATCCCCCCAAAATTACATATGATAACTACTAGATTTAATGAGTACAGCAAAACCGTGAGAAAACAATTAACATGAAAAATTCAGTTGTGTTTCTATACACCACCAAAGAATATCCTGAAATGGAATTTTTTAAAAAATCCATTGACAAAAGCTTGTAAAAAAAAATAATATTCCTATGTATGAAGCTAACAAGGAAGGGTAGAACTTGTACACTAAAAATTACAAAACACTGATCAAAGAAATTGAATAAAACCTACATAAATGTCATGATATTCCATGTTCATGAATAGGAAGATGACTCTATTAAGATGACAGTACTACCCAAATGAAGTTTCAAATTCAATATAATAGCTTTCAAAATTCCAGCAGCCATTTTTGCAATAAAGGAAAAGTTAATCCACAAATTCGTATATAATTGCAAAGCATCCTGAGTAGCCAAATTCATATTGCAAAGGAAGTGCAAGGCTATAGGTCTCACACTCTAATATCCAAACTTGATACAAAACCACAGTAATCAAAACAATTTGGTACTGATGTAAATATAGGCATGCAGGCAAATGGAATCAAATTGAGAATTCAGATATACAACTTTGCTTCTATGAACAAATTATATTTGACAAAGGTGACATGTACATTAGTTGGGGAAAGTGTGTCTTCAAAAACTGGTGCTGAAATAAATGATTTATCTACTTGTAAAGAATGTAAGTAGACCTCTACCTCCCACCATAGACAAAAAATCATTACAAATTAATCAATTTAATTAATCAATTTTAATCAAATTAATCAAATCAAATTTAATCAACTTAATCAAATTTAATTTATCAAATTTATAAGTTTAACCAAAATTTATAAAGCTTCTAGGAAAAACAAAACATCAGAGGGAAACTTCATAACCTTTTCTTTGGTATTTATTTCTTCAATATGACACAAAAAATATGAGCATCAAAAAAAAAATAGATACAATGGATTTTATCAAAATTTTTTACATGGTGCAAGTGATACTATTAAGAAACTGAAAATGGGAAAGGATGGGAGAAAATCATTGCTACTCATATATGCTATTATGTTTAATAACAATAATATATCAAGTACTGCTACAACTCAACAAAAAAAAGACAACCACATTAACAAGTAAATATAGGATTTGAACAGACATTTCTCCAAAGAAGATATAAAACTGGTCAGTGAACACATGAGGAGATGCTCAACAACATTGTACACGGGGAAATCCAATGAAAACCAAAATTAGATAGCATTTCATAGCCACTAGGAAGACTAGTGTTTATAAAACAGAAAATTGTAATGGTTGAATATGTTCTAGACTCCAGAAAATTTTGCCTTTTGGACTAATCCATGCCTGTGGGTGTAACCTATTATAGTTGAGGATTTATTTGGATTACTTCAGTAGATCATGGCCCAGGCTGGGTCTCAATCATTTTACTGAATTTCTTTATAAATAGGATGAATACAGTGAGAGACACAGAGATAAAACCACAGGAGCAGAGAGAAAATGCCATGAGAGCAAGGACCTGAAATCAACGGAAACTGGAAAAGTGGTTAAAATTGGAAAATTTGAGTTTATATACATGTTATTACAATAAAAAAAATTTAAAGGAATAAAATGAGAAAAGGAAGACAGAAACATTAAGCTAAAGTTAAGAAGACTGTTTCTTAAGAGGTGGTTGGAGACCTTAAAAAACAGGATGGGATCAGGTAAAGTGCAAAATGAAATATTCATGTCCATGATAGACATATATAAAAGTTGATAGGGGAGATAAATAGATCTAAAACTATTAAAGAATCTATTAGAAAAGTGGGAATTGACTAGTTAGCACTCAGATCAGATATAATTTACCAGGGTCTACATGTCAAATGTGAAAAATCAATGTGGTAATGAATCAATTGACATATATTTCCAATGTGCAGTAGTTTGCAGAGAAAATTGAGAAGCCCATTTTGACTAAGAGCAAATGGAAAGGATATTGACTGGTAAGCTGACTACAGAAAATCTAAGCAGTTTTTTACTCATTATAAAATGCTCAATGAAGTAATGAATGAATTTCAAGATAACATGGTAATCATACAAGGGAAACACATCACCTGTATGCTGATAAAAGAAACTCAAAGGAATGAATTAAAAACCATAATGAAACACATAGAAAAAGAATAAGAAATTAAAGGGGAAAAAAAAGATTAAGAAAGGCAAGAGAGGCCGGGAATAGATGTTAGAAAAATTGGACAAAATCAGTGTGAGGCCATAAAACAGAGAAACCATAATTTCTTAGATAAAAAAAACAACAACACTGTAAGTGCAAGATAAAATGCCTTGACACATTCATTCCTAAACATGTTATCTATCTGCACTAAAACTACTCCTCTTATATATCAGTGTGATTGTTTGAGTCTTTTGTGGACCCTAGGAAAAAATGTTCTAAAATTATCCCATTCCTGTGAGTGTAGGGCCATTTGATTGGATTGCTTCACTGGGGTGTAGTCCAAGGTCTTTCTTGATTGTCTTGCTGGTCTCCTTTGTAAATGAATGGATATTAAGCCAGAGATACAGAAAAAAAAAAAAAAAAAACTGTAGATAGAAAGGAAACCAGAAGCAGAGAGAGAAGTCCCCAGTGACCAGAAGCTGAAATCAACAAAACACAGAAGCTGAGTGAAAGCCACTTTATCCAGAAGGTGCAAAAAATGAGGCCATGAGGAGAGGGAAGAGACAAGTGGTTATGAGTACCATATGCCTATTCACCAACAGCTGTGCATCTGCTGATGATACTGCCATATGCCTGATTGCCCACAGTTGCAACTCAGGAAGAAAACATCTGATGATGCCTTGATGTGGACATCTTTGCTTCCTCAGAACTGTAAGCACACAAGTTAATAAATTTCCATTATAAAAGTCAATCCATTTCTGGTATGTTACTTGGCATGCTTTAGCAAACTAAAATAATCAATACATTCAAAAAAACATATTTACCACCTTGGAAGCCCTGACTTGGCTCTGTGCCTTCTAGTTCTTGCCTGATAAAACACTGTATATCTCTGGGCAGTACAAACACTTACTCTGTACATACTGCAGCCACCTAGGACCAGCATCGGTTCTGTAAATTGTTGCTATTATTCTATAAAGAGTGGCCTATTTCATTTTTCAGACTTAAGTGCCTTGTGATCTTTGGTTGAAGCTATTCTGTAGATTCACAGCTAGACTACATGCCAGGGAATATCTAAATTAGGAGAGGAAATTAGGCAAGATTGTTTGAAGAACATATGCTTACAAGAATCACAGCTCATAGATTTAATATCTGTCTGAAGGTAAAATCCCACAAGAGAGAATCTATAGGTTAAAAAAAGAAATGTCCATCCACAAAAGAATACTAGAGCACTAAAACATTCAGTAGTTGCCTGCCATGTAAAGAGAAGAAAGAGAATCAAACAGAGGAATTCTAATGAGCCTTTGTGAAAGAAGTGGTACAGAAGGAAAGGCATCACAAACCCAGGGAAATTCAGAAGTACATGTAAACTTTGCCTTGCTAAGGTTGGAAACACTGGTCTCAAAAGGAAAGAGAGTTTTTACATGTTCAGATTATACAGAAAGGAAAAAGATAGCTTAAGAAATTGATTTGATTATAGGGTCAGCTGTCTTTGTATATATAATCTAACTCTGTTACTTTGGTGGGAAAAATTCCAGAGTAAGTCGCATTAATACGGTTCTGAATGCTTGAAATTGTTTGCCCTGCTTATGGTGTTTAGATGTCTCTGGAGACCTCAGGAGTCCCACTGAGGCACTACTAACTGGGGCAGTCAATGTGATCCTGCTGAGACCTGCATAAGTGCAACCCCTGGAATGACCTCCCAAAAAATTCACTTTCCAATCTCTAAGTCATAAGAACTCATTTGTATTTAATATTTCTCCCTTTTGGTCAAAGATTTTTCCTTATGCATCACTACTCAGTGCTTGATAATAATCCCTCAGTTCCAGGGAGGCTCATCCCTGGAGTCATGTCTCATGCAGGAGAAAAGTAGTGGGTTTACAGTTTACTTTGGCTTAGAGAGAGGCCACGTTTGAGCAACAAGGAGGTTTTCAGGAGGTAAATCTTAGGAATATATAATATAAGACTAACTTTCAATTCCATAAGAAAAGATTCATGAGACCATTCATCAATATTAAGGGCCTAGCATAACGGTCTTTCCTCCTTTGTTAGGCACTGCCCAAGTACTTGGAGGAGTCTTGTTGTTCTATTAGAGAATGTATCAGGATTCCCCAGAATGGCAATTCATTATTCTTTTGGTTATTGTGTGTGTCTCCACCCACCAAGACAATACCCCATGAACATTTGAATGTATTCATAAGCCTTAGAGTCATGTCCCATGTGCACCCCTCTCCATACATCCCCTGAAACCTGACACCCCACACCAGTGATCCTCCACTGCCACAGTTTGACCCTTCTGCAATCCAAAACCTCACAAAAAACAAAGCCAATATTAAAAAATAAGAATAAAATTAAATAATAATAAATAGATTACAAAAAGAAAAAGAAAATATTCATTGTTTCTTTCATCACTGTGAGAACTGTTGTCTTTTATATACAGTGATAATTTCTTCCATATGTTCTCCCAGTGTATTACTTTTTTCATTTTATCTTCAAAGTTGCTTTTGTTTATAGAAAAGTCACATAGAAAATACAGGAGATTTCCATATACCCAAAACCCTCCGTCTCTCCCACTCTCCTCTATTAATAACTCTTTATATGTAGATGATACAATTGTTACAATTGATATACAAATATTGAAGCACTGCTACTACCCATGGTCAATGGTTTACATTATGGTAAACATTTTTCAATGTGCACTTTTATAGGTTTGACAAAATTTAAAATGGCTTGCATCCATCATTGCAAAATCATGCAGAACATTTCCAATAACCTATGTTCCATCAATTCTATTTTCACCTCCTCCCTGTGGAATTTATGGTAACCACTATTTCATTTCTTATAGAGTTAGTTTCATTGTTACATGCAATAATATTCAGGGATTAACATATTGGTATGTTTTCTTTTATTAGGAACTATGTTATTGAGAGACTCTTGCCCCACTAATTGTGAACATAGTTCTACCAAGGATGGAGATTTAATGTTTTTTGTTTGTTTATTGTGTGGGTCTCCACCCATTGAGAAAACACACTACAGCAGGATGAACACTTTCATATTCCATAGAAGAATTTCCCAGGTGTGCCCTATCCCATATATCCCTCCAACCTCGATGCCCTACACTATTAACCCTCCCTGCTGTATTTGTCAAAAGAACTTCCCCACAATTGTAGTTTTAACCACATCCCTGCAAATCCCCAGAGTTCACCTGTTCTTTCCTCCAACACTCCCCTCGGTTCCATGGATAGTCCAACCCAACCAGCCACGTTCTAGTTTCCCTCACATTATAGTACCATGACACCCAATCACATCACTGCACCATTATTACCCCCATTCATTGCCCAACCACACACTTCGAGCCTATCATAGATTTTGCCCATAATGAGCACAGCTTACCACCTTCTATTAACTTTCTGGCTCTTCTTTGCCTGTCTTCCAGATTCTAGCTCTGTGATTCTGCAATTTTTGTCTTTTAATGATGGGCTTACTTCATTCAACATAAGGTCTTCAAGATTCATCCTTGTTATCCTGTATGTTAATGCTGCATTCATTCTTACAGCTGAGTAATATTCCACTGCATGTGTATACCACAATTTGCTTATCAATTCATCTGTTGATGGACATTTGAGTTGCTTCCAACTTTTGGCAATATTGAATAATTCTGGTATAAACTTTACTGTGCATATATCTGTACCTGTCCCTGCTTTCAATTCTTCTAGATATATGCCCAGTAATGGGATTGCTGTATCATTTGACAGTTCTATTGTTAGCTTCTTGAAGAACCACCAAACTGTCCTCTACAATGATTGCACCATTTTACACTCCCACAGGAGTGGATAAGTGTTCCATTCCCTCCATATACTTTCCAACACTTGCAGTCCTCTTTTTTTTAAAATAGCTGCAAGTCTAATATGTGAAAGTTGGAATCTCATTGTTTATTTGATTTCCATTTCCTTAATAGTTAGTAATGTTGAGAATATTTTCATGGGCTTTTGAGCTGCAAAGTTTGTGAAACAACTTCCCACTACAAGATCTCACATATGCTTCCATAAATATCTTCTAGGAGCTTTATGGTCTTGGCACTTGTATTTAATTTTGATCCATCTTGAGTTAATTTTTCTATGGGGCATGAGATGGTTATCCTTTCTCATTCTTTTGGATATGTATGTCCAGGTATCCAAGCACCACTTGTTGAAGAGGCCATTCTCTCCAAGTTGAATTGGCTTAGTGGTCTTGACAAATAAAAGTTGACAGTAATTGCAAAGACCTATATCAGAACTCTCAATTCCGTTCCTTTTGTCACTATGGCCATCCTTGTGCCCATAGCATGCAGTTTTGACAAGTGTACCTTTGTAGTAGGCTTTAAAGGCAGGTAGTTTGGTTCCTCCAATTTTGTTTTTCTTTTTCAATATGTTTTTGCCTATTCAGTGCCCTTTGCCCTTCCAAATGGAAATACTCTTGTTATTTTTATTAGGATTGTGTTAAATCTGTAAATCATTTGGGTAGGATAGACATCTTAATGATGTTTATTCTTCTAACACATGAATATGGAATATTCCACCATTTATTTAGATCTTCTTTGACTTCCTTTAACAAAGTTGTGTAAGTTTCTGTGTACAAGCCCTTTATATCTTTAGGTAAGTTTATAAATAGAAATTTGATGCTTTTAGTTGCTATTGTATATGGAAATTTTTTCCTTGATTTCTCCCTCAGATTGCTGATTATTGCTGTACAGAAATGCTACGGATTTTTGTGTGTTGATCTTATATCCTGCCACTTTATTGAACTTGTTTATCTGTTCTAAAAGCCTATTGTAGAATTATCAGGACTTTATCTGTAAAGGATCATGCCTTCTACAAATAGTGAAACTTACTACTTCCTTTCCATTTTGGATGAATTTTCTTGCCTAAATGCTCAAGAAAGTACTACTAATACAATGTTAAATTAGAACAGTGACAATGGGCATCCTTGTCTTGACACAGATCTTAGAGGGAAAGCCTTTAGCATTTCACTATTGTATATGCTGTTAGCTGTGGATTTTTCATATATACCCTTTATAGAGGAAGTTTCCTTCTCTTCCTATTGTTGAAGGGCTTTCATCAAAAAAAGGATGCTGTATTTTGTTAAACTGTTTTTTGTGCATCAAATGACATGATCATGTGATTTTTTTCCCTCTCAATCTGTTAATGTGCTGTATTACATTGATTTATTTTTATTATGTTGAACCATTCTTGCATACCAGGGTTGAAATCCACTTTATCATGGTATATATTACATTTGATGTGTTTTTTAATATGATTGTCAGGTATTTCATTGAAGATTCTAGCAACTAGTTTCATTAGAGGGATTAATCTGTGGTTTTCCTTTCTTTTGGTGTCTTTATGTGGATTTTGCATTACGGTGATATTGGCTTCATTGGATGAGTTAGACAATGTTCTCCTCACTTCTATCTTTTGGAAGATTTTAATCAGGATTGGTGTTAGGTATTTCCTGAATGATTGGTGTAATTCACCAGTGAAGCCATCTGGTCCTGGGTTCTTCTTAGTTGGTAGGTTTATCAAGACAAATTCAATCTTGTTACTTGTGATTGATCTTTTGAGTTTATCAATTTCTCCCTTCATCCATTTAGGCTGCTTGTGTGTTTCTAAGAATTTGTCCATTTCGTTGAAGTTATCCATCTTGTTGGCATATGATTTTTCAAAGTATCCTTTAATAATACTCTATTTCTGTGGGATCAGCGGTGATATCTCCTTCCTATATTTTATTTTATGTATTTGCATATTCTCTTATTTTTCTTTGTTAGTCTAGCTGAGGGTTAGTCAACTTTATTAATCTTCACAAAGAACCAACTTTTGGATTTGTTAATTTTTTCTAGTGTTTTTTTTATTCTCCATTTTGTTTAGTTCTGTCAGATCTTTATTATTTCCTTCTTTCCACTTACTTTGAGTTAGTTTATTGTTCATTTTCTAATTCCTCCATGTGTTCAGTAAGGTCTTTGACTTTAGTTCTTTCATCTTTTTCTACATAGGCATTTATGTCTATAAATTTCCCTCTCAGCACTGCATTTGCTGCATCCCATAGGTGTTGTTATTTTGTGGTCTCAATTTCATTTATTTCAAGGTATTTATTTATTTTGCAATTTCTTCCTTGACCCACTGATTGTCTAAGATTATGTTTTTATGTTTCCATGTCTTTGGGCCTCTTCTGGTTCTATGCTCCTTACAGACTTCCAGTGC
Source organism: Cabassous unicinctus (assembly GCA_029593785.1). Lineage (NCBI taxonomy): Eukaryota > Metazoa > Chordata > Mammalia > Cingulata > Chlamyphoridae > Cabassous > Cabassous unicinctus. The sequence goes on from JAQZBX010020253.1 coordinate 10,945, forward strand.
CATTCCATTGTGATCAGAGAAATTACTTTGTAGAATTTCAATTTTTCTAATTTTGTTAAGAGTTGTTCTGTAAACTAGTATATGGTCTATTCTGGAGAATTATCCATATGTGCTTGAGAAGAATGTATATTTCATTGTATTTGGGTAGAATATTCTATGTTTAGAATATTAGTTCTAGATCCTTTAATGTATTATTCAAGGTCTCTGTTTCTTTATTCAACCTCTTCAATATTCTGAATAATGTCATAATTGTGTAGTAAAGTCCCCACTATAAACATAGAGTCACCTATTCCTTCCCTTAGTTTTTCCAGTGTTTGCCTCATGTATTATGGGGCACCCTGGTTAGATGTATAAATGTTTGTGATTGTTCTTTCTTCTTGATTGATTACCCCTTTTATTAATATACAATGTGCTTTGTCTTTTACAATAGTTTTCCATTTATAGCCTATTTTGCCAATATTAGTATAGCTTCTCCCTCTTTTTATAGTTATTTTTGCATGTGTAATGCTTTCCAACCATTCACTTTCAAACTCCTGACATATTTGGGGCTATGGTGAGTGTCTTGTAAACAGCATATATGTGGGTCATATTTCCTTATCTTGTCAATCTATGAATAATTTTCAGAGAGCTTAATCCATTAACATTCAATGTTATTATTGTCAAGGCATTACTTATATTAGCCATATTTTTGATACTTTTATATATGTTAAATTTTGCTTTTATTTCTCTTTTTAGTTATTGTTAACAATAATCTTCCTTCCTACGCTCTCCTTCAACCCTCTCTATCCTGTTCTTTCCTTTCAACATGTAGAATTCCCTTTAATATTTTTGAAGGGCAAGTTTCTTGACAAACTTTCTTAATTTCTGTTTATTTGTGCATATTTTGAACTCTACATCATTTTTGGATGGCAGCATTTCTGGATACAGAATTCTTGGCTGACTGAGTATTTTTTGTTTAATTTCAGCACCTTAACTATGTCATCCCACTGTCTTCTCACCTTCATGGTTTCAGAAAAGAAATCAGCACTTAATCTTATCACACTTCCTCTGAATGTGAAGGATCTATATTCTCTTGCTGCTTTCAGTATTCTCCATTTGTCTTGAGCATTTGACAATTTGATAAGTATATGCCTTGGGTTAGGCCTGTTTGAATTTATACTGTTTATGGTATGCTGCACTACCTGGACATGTATGTCCATGTCACTCTAAATAGTTAGGGAATTTTCAGCATTACTTGCTCCCATGCTACTTCTGCCCCTTTTTCTCTCACTTCTCCCTCTGGGATGACTATGTGTATGTTTGTGTACTTCATCTTATTCAATCCTGTGAGTCTCTGCTGGGTTTTTTCTACCTTTTTATCTATGTGTTCTACTATCTGTCAGATGTTCTATCTTCAACATCACTAATTCTTTCCTCTGCCTGTTCAAATCTGCTTTAATGTGCTATCAGTGTATTTTTTTATTTTTTGCATTGTGCCATTCATCTCCATCAGATCTATTACATTTTATGTATGTTTAAGATTTCCTTGCTATGTTCCCCCAGTGTTCCCCCAGAGATATCCTTTATCTCTTCCTTCACTTCATTAAGTTGATTCATGATATTTGTTTGGACATCATTGATTAGATGTTCCACTTTCTACATCTCGTTCTGTTTTTAGTTTGTTCATTAGACTAGGCTATCTTTTCCTGTTTCTTAGTATGGCTTGTAATTTTTTGTTGGTGTTTAGGCATCTCTTTAACTTGATAGGCTTCTTCAAATGGTTAGCTTCTCTTTCTACTGTAGGTTATCTTTTGAGTTTCTTGTGGTAAGTTTCCTTTTTAACATCTGGTTCCTCATATTCTATGTTCTTGTAGTTTTCTGTGTTCCCATGAAAAAATATTAAGACCATCCAAAAGTAAAGAGGGAAGAAGAGAAAAAAAATAAAAGAAATAATAATAATAAAAGAAAAGGAACCATCTGAGAACATGGAAAATAAAGTAATAAGAGTAAAAATTCATAAGAAATTCAGAGGAACTAAAATTTTAAAAGGTAGAATAAAAAATGAAACAGGGAAGAAATAAAAAAAATTAAAAGGTCAGAAAGATGAATAGAAAAAATAAGAAAAGAAAATAGAAGAGAGAAAAAGAAAAAATGAGGACCAAACAGAAAAAAGTGGAATGAAAGGAAAGCAACTGAAGAGGGAAAAATGAAAGAAAGAAAATAAATAAAGAAACTCGGTAGGAAAAAATAAGGAAAAGAGAAAAAGTAAACAAAGAAAGATAAAATAAAACAAAAACAAACACAAAACAATCAAGGAAAAAGAGGCATCCCTATTAGACCCTTAGGAACTGTCTCAGGCTGTTTGAGCGCATCAATCACCCTGCACCCTGCCTCCATAAGTGAGGTAGCCAGTTTTAGTGAATAAAATAATTTTTAAAATGATAAAAGAAATAGTTCAAAAAACCTAAATCAAAAACTATCTCAGTTTATAATTTCCTGATCATAAGGTGTTAGATGGGGGTTTGGCAGCCCAGTGAATCACTCTCTGGATCTCTTCTCTTAGGGAGAGATTGAACCAGGAACGTCAAATATGTGAGGCAGGCATTCCTCCACTGAGCTACATCCATGCCACAGGTTAAGCTTCTGAAAGCTTATATGACTCTCCCTGACCCATTTCCCTAAGTTAAGTTTGGCTTCTTTTTGCCAGCTATCTTTCCTGGCTTACTTCTCATCCAGGCTTGTTATATTCCTATCTTGGGTTACCTCCTCAGTGATCTAGTTTTCTCCCCAGGTTTGCTGAGTGTGACAGCCAGCCTGATCAGATTCACCCTACCATCTCCTTGGGACTGCTTCAGTAGTGGCTGGGGTCTTTTTTGAAATTCAAATGTGGCTCAGCTTACTAAACTCAATGAAGAGAGACAACTCTCCACCCTCTGACACACCCCTCATATTCTCAGGGAATATTCTTTACCACTCAGTTGGCTATAGTGAGACAGGGGTTTTACTGAGGCCATTCACCTTGAGGATGGGTTTAATGTGCATTTTCCAGCCACAGGGGTGAGTAACTCATAGATTTCATTTGGCATCTTTGTCTATCTGTTCCTCTCCTTCCTGGATGATGTGCAGCACTCTCCTTGTCCCAAAAGCAGCTCCTTCACATAGCTCTTTAATGTTCCTCCATTGTTTTTCTGAGAGACTTGAGCCCTGCCTACATACCTTATTGCCATCTTCCGAGAAGTGTCCTATATTTCTTTTTAATTGTCATTTTTCTTTGCATCCAATATGAAAATACACACGGTTAGAAGGAACTAATACTACAACATTAATATATAGCACACAGGCAATGTTAGTAATTTCCATATGATATAATTGTATACCAATCCTCAGTATCTTAAATGACAAGTCATTTGTGATCATGAGATATCTAAAGGCAAAAAGACCATTTAAATATTTATTATTTATTTATTGATTTATACAAATGGATGTTATTACATGAACATCTACATGAAAATCTTATTCCTCATGCAAAGATGCAGATGCAGCTCTCAATATAAGTATCTATCAATTGTAAATTCAGAATTTTTCCTTGTTCTCTACTGCCCATGAATGCAAGGGCTAGCTTTCTCTCCTGGTCTGTCAGTGACACCATGTGCCTATCTATGTACTCTCATAAGGGGTTTAATGCTTTCTACTCAGAGATTTACCTCAGGTCCTCAAAGGTTCATACTAGGAAAGGATAAAATTAATTAAGTTACAAGGATGAAATTATGAAAAAACAGTGAATCAAAACTGAATTAAGAAATCAAATACACCTCAGAGAAATAAAAATAGCTGATTTTGATTTATTACACTATTTATAAGTGTCTTGGTCTCATTTTCAGTCCAGATAAATTTTACCATTTTGTGGGCAACAGATAAATGGAAGTATATCCTTTAATGCTTTTTTGTTTTGCTTTTCTTCATTCCATTAGTATACAAACAACCCATTTTTATGGTTAATATGTAGACATATATTTTTATTTTCTTTGCTGTATATATTTCCACTTTATGATTACTCACAATTCATTTTATTTTTTATGGAAATTTCCAATATATCCTTTCATATCTATTATTCATGATGTCACCATGAGAACATTGTATATGGATATGATACTTTGGATTTCAATTTATATTTCCTTGATGACTAAAGATGTTGAGTTAAATTTTAAGATGATAGGAGGGGACAAAATTCGGGAGAATCCTTTATCTCAATCAAATTAAGGATCATACTTTATCATGCAATGTAATATTTGAGAAAAACTATAGAATATATATATATATATATATATATGTATACATATATTGCTACCTTTAACATTATTTTCACAAAGATGCAGTATGTAATTTATCTAGTCCTTGATCAGACATTATACCAATCTGGTTTTTCAATTTCATCTTTAATACCGGAGTTTTATTTCATAATCAGGATTCAAATTGATGTCCTTAGCATTCCTTCTTATTTTCATGATATTCTTTCACTGGCTCTATATTCCACTTTTTACAGAATAGAACGTGAAGCAATAACAAATGTACTTGACAAAATTATTTGTCAGTGAAAAAATTGAAAAAAAAATTACTAGTTGATAGAGATTTTCTACATAGTTGAGAGCTATTCCATGAGAATGGCATAGACACAGCTTTACCAGACAATTTTCAAGTGACATGTAAACATGTGAAAATCTTCAAATTCACTAGCTATGAAAAATTATAAGCATAAAACTACAGACACCAAGTTTTAGGCATCAAATAACTTCAAATTTTGACATATTCTCCATGCAGTTGTGGAGATGTTGAGATACACTTGCTCCCCAACAGCCAATGTATTTTGAAGTAGTGGGAGGTCTCAGGGAGACAATTTGCAGTTGTTTTCAAGAGAATACAAATATTTATATGGATTAAAATAGAGACTTTCATAGAAATTAAATATCTTAAAATATTAAGTTATATGTAATACAGAAGATTTTAATTATTTACATATTTATAATTACTATAATGTTATCAATCTATTTAAAACAATAGTGCATATATAAATTTATTGTACATAGTCAAAGTAACATTACATTGTGAGAAAATTCATTTTCGAAGAAATTTTACTGACCATGTCTTAGTTTGTCTTTCTCTAAAGTGCAAACTAGAAAGGCTTTTATACAATTAATTTACATGAGGAAATTATTCCTGGGAACCTGTGTGGAAACTGAGAGGTGTAAAATAATAGAATCAGACAAGGTGTATTAACAATACAAGGAAAATTATTGATCTGATTAAGGCTGTAGGAGTTGAAACAAACCACAAGATTAATATAAATAAAATAGAAATTGATTTCCATTAAAATGCATCAAAATTTAGAAAGGTAATCAAAGGAAATTTAATTTGAGAATGAATAAAATAAAGCTTAGCAAAATAAATTGAAAATAAGACATTTAAATTTAAAAGAATCACATTCAATTTAGAAAAAGTTGGAAGTAGATTTATCTTAGTTCTTTTGTTTAAATTTATTTATTTAATTTATATAAAGCTTAAAATATGCAAGAGCAAAAATTAAGGATGACAGAAAAGGTAGATTTTCATAATGTTGCTCTTTCTGGAAATGTGTTCATAGTATAAACTTTGTCAAGGTGTAATGATTGTTGTGCCATTTAACTCCTAAAACTATCATTATATATTTGATGATATGGAACATCAGCTAAAAATATATTATGGTCACAAATTTTCTAAAAGACTGTTCTGAATGTAATATTTCCAAAACCACTATAGAGGAACTAATGTTTTCATAAAACTCAGCTCTCATATCTTATAAAAATACTCAACAATATAAAAAATGAAAGGGAAAAAAATCTGAGATTTAGAATACTCATTTTACTACTGCAAGAATAAAATGGGAAAAACACTCTCAGTAATTATAATAAACTATGTTAATTTTGAAACTAATATAAATTGTCCAGGTAGGAAAGAGGTTTTTGTTTTTGAAGATAAGTGGGAACTGAAATAAAGTCCCAACACCTGTCAGCCTGTTGAGATGACCATAACCCTTTGAAAAGTACCACTAGACTGGAAATTGCAAAGAGTATCATAAAAATTCAGAAGAATTTAATATTATAAAATATTCCTATGAAACAGCAACAAGAGAACCACAGATACATAAGTTTAAAGTATATGATTATATACAAATAATATTATATACCATAGTAGTTAATGGAGTCCTGGGTATTTTAGACATTTAAATCTTTGAAGCCACTATTCCTTCAATCATTTTGACAAGGGCTATTTTCATGTCCTTGTTTCTCAGGCTGTAAATAACAGGATTCAGGGTGGGAGGTAATAGAGAGTATAATACAGATGTAAAGATGTTCAGTGCTGATGGGGATTTTGATGTGGAACCTAAGTACGCAATGAATCCAGAAGAAAGGAACAAGGTCACCACAGTTAGGTGGGGCATGCAGGTTGAAAAAGATTTAAACCTGCCTTGAGCAGATGGAATCCTTAGAACAGTGGATAAAATGTGAACATAGGAAACAATCATTAAAATGAAACATATGGAGCCCAAACAACTGCAAGCAATAATAAACATATATTCAAAAATATGCTCTCCATAACAGGAAAGTGTAAGCAATGATGGAATATCACAGAAGAACTGATGAACTATGTTGGGCCCACAGAACCTGACAGAGAATGTACCTGCTACATGAATGGAGCCAGTGACAAATCCACTGAGCCACGATGCTGTCACCATCTGCACACATGAGCCTCTACTCATAATGGCCTCATAGTGCAGAGGATGGCAGATGGCAGCATAGCGATCATAGGACATCACTATAAGCAGGGCATATTCTGTGACGGAGGCTAATATAACCAAAAACACCTGTGAGGCACATCCTTGGAAGGAGATGGAATGGCTGTTGGTGAAAGAGTTCATGATAGATTTGGGAACAGTGATAGAGATGTAGCAGATATCAACAAAGGACAAATTCTTCAGGAAGAAATACAGGGGGACTTGGAGATGCTGGTCAATGGTGGTGAGGGTGATAATGAGGAGGTTCCCCATTACTGCTGCCAGGTAAATGAGGAAGAAGAGTGTGGCATAGAGTCTCTGTAGCATCCAGTCATCAGGGAATGCCATGAGCAAGAATTCTGTTATGAGGGTCATGTTGGTTAGTTTCTCAAGCATGCCAATTCTTGTCTATGGAAATGTAAGAAAAGTGATAATCACTTCATTTACTACATTCTAGAATTGTCCTGTTTTTCGTTGATTCTACAATGATTCTTGGCTATTCTTAGGAACATATTCAAGGATATCAGAGAAGCTTTCTCCTTACCTTAGGACAAATCACTGGTTAAAACTATAAATTCTTCATGCATGCAATGTCAACTTTATTGAGTCATTAATAATAGGGTTGAATAATTTCCCATGGATTCATCTGCAATAACAAAAAAGACTATGTGACCAGTACACAAATGAAGGTGTCTTCTGTCTTTGATGGAATATGTGAAATACAGTAGGAACATTTGTTAGAATGGAGGATTTAGTTTTTGTTAATGATAGTTTGAATCAGCTTTAGATTCCCTTGAACAGTTTTATTGATACATTTGAAGAAGCAATATTACATATGCCAGATATTGTTTCTTTTTCTAATTTATTACATGATAAGTAACTGAAGCTGGCTGGAAAGGTGGCTGTCCTGGATTCGTTCTTCAAGCTTTTTCTGAGAGAATTATGGTTCCTGTCTCAATTAAATGCATCTATATACTTAAGATTATAACTGGATCACTGACATTTTTAAAGAGACTTCAAGTTAATTAGATCATATATTAAGTGATTTTGAAGACTCCATAGAACCTCACATTTTTTTAAATTATTTGTTTTGATTACATTGATTTGAAAAGAGTTACCTTCAATAAGGGCATGTGGCTACCATGGCTCTAAAAAACAAAATTAAAATTAAAGAAGCAACGTTTTACATTTCTATAAGAATATAGAATTAAACAGGCAAATAATTTTATCTACTTAGACCTTTCAAGAGTCTTAGATTGAACAGGTTAATAGCAAGGGTCTTAAAGTGAATGCTCATTGGTTTGGGGAAATTTGCTTACCTAAGAAAAACAATCTAATTTAAGAGGTGCATTCTTTAAATTCTTGTGGAACTTAAAGACAATGAGGCTGACAAAGGTCTCTTTCCCAAACAGGAATGAAGCTTTGGAGAAAAAGGTCATTTGTCCAATTTGATGAATATCTCTGCTATTGCTCTGGCTGCTTCCCGCAATCTGTGCAATTTTGCCAAGTAATAGTCTTCTCTCCATTGATAAGCAGAGATTGACAGGATATTTATGGGCATTGAATATTGTGTGAGGCTACAATTTTCCTAATTAAATAAGAACTAATTAAGTATATTGGCCAAGAGTACTGAAGGGGAGTTCACTTCCTTAAAAATATCATTGAGGACACTGAGGGTTTGAAGTGCAAATAATTAGGTCCAAATTTAGATAATTTGCCTGCCCACTGGGTTTCCTGCTATTATACCTATCTCATTAACAAAAATTTGTTATTGAGTCTCTTCCCTCAATAGACTCCTGAGAAAGTTTACATGTATCAAGAAATAGAATTCATTTGATTCATGAAATTATATCTAGAAAATCTGATAAGCTGTGTGATGGATTTTATACTTATTAAAATGTATTTTTTTTATTAAAAGAAGACTATGATAGCATCCAACGTAAAAAATATCCAACCTACCAGAGAATGCAGACACTTAAACTTCATCTTTTAGTTCCTCAAGCCAATTTTCTTTTCTAGGGTAATAGTAAATGTTTACCTCTGTTCCCTTGATATGTCATTTCTGTATGAATTTGTGATATATAAGTGCAAAAAACCCTAATTTGACATAGTTGAAATCTTAACATACTATGTTTAACCTTCTTCTTTTTGCTTAAAAATTTTTAAAAATCTTTCCAAATATAGTTACAAATATGCTTAATACTTGCTTTTAAAGGTTGGTATCTTAAACTTATTTTTCCTGGAACCAATAAAATACCAACATCTATCAGCAGACTCTTTGGCCAAATTGACAAGCTGATACTAAAAACAGAAGAAAACGAAGTAACTAAATATCTGAAAGAATATTAATACTGAATATAACTTTGAAAGGCTTGGAAAAATTTATTTTAAGACAGTATAAAACTATGATCACCAAGGTCATGTTAGTCTCCTAAACTAAAAATAAATACATCAATGGAAAGAAATAGAATTGAAAAATAGATCCATTTTTACATGTTAAATTAACTTTCCACCAAGGTACCCAAACATTTCAAAAATTTTTGAATATACTTATTATTTATTTTAAAGGATTCTTAGATTACATAAATGTTACATAAAAAATATAGGGGATTCCCAAATGCCCTACTCCCAACACATCCCACATTTCACCACAGTAATAATATCCTTCATTATGTGGTACATATGTTACAATTGATGAACATATTTCAGAACATCACCGCTCAGCATGGATTATAGTTTACATTGTAGTTTACACTGTCTCTCACAAAATTTTGTAAGTTTTGACAAGATATATAATGGCTTGTAGGAGTCATTGCAATGTCATTCAGGACAATTCCCATCTCCCAAAAATGGCCCCATATTACAATTATTTTTCCCTCTCCCTTCCCTCAGAATCTCCAGTGGTCACTGCCTCCAAATTAATGATAAAAGTTCTTCCATTGCTGGCATCACAATAAGTCTATACTAGAATACCAGTAAGTCCACTCTAGTCAATTGTTCAGTCCCCAATCTGGAGGATTCTGGGATGGTGATGCCCACTCTAACTCTTATTGAGAGGGCCCTTAGATCCCATGGGGCAGATAGATGGAACCATCTTCCTTGCAGTTGCTGACTCTCTCTGTTCCTTGGGATGGTCATTGTCCATCATCATCTCCTTGTTATTTGTCTGGGTGAGTCCAATGAACTGGAGAGTAGGTGTTGCAACTCTGATGAAATTCAGGGCCCAGTTGGTACATGGACATCCCAAAGATTTCAGTCTCTTGGACATACACCTATCAACTCTAGCACTAACTATAGGTTCATATAGAAAGGTCAGAAGAGCCATGTGTAGGGAAACCACAACTGAGTCCAACTCTGTCACACTGGGAAGCATAAATTCCCAAGTAGGGCTCACTGGCAGGACAGCAAAATCTTGAGCTGGCTCCCGTGTCTGTAGTATCTGCATGTCTCTGTTATTTGAGGCAATATTTTCTTTGGTAGTTAATGAGATTCTGCTGAGATGTGCATAAACATAACCTCTGGAATGACCTCCTGACTCACTCTGAAGTCTCATAGCCATATAAATTCCTTTGTCTTTACAATTTCCCATCTTTGGTGCACATCTTTTTCCAGTTGTATAGGTAGTTGATGCTTGGTAGTAATCCCTCGGTGTCAGGGAGGCTCACCCCCAGGACTCATGTGCCACACTGGGGGGATGGTTTGGCTTAGAGAAAGTATACATTTGAGTAACAAGGAGACTCTCAGGAGGTAAATCTTAGGCACACTATAATACTAGGGTATGTTTCAATTTCAAAAGTAAATGTTCATAAGTATATTCATCAATATCAAGGGCTCATCAATGATCCATCCTCCTTCACTAGTCACTGCTTCTGTACTCCAGCGATACTTGCTGTCCCATTAGTGAATGTGGCAGGGCTCCCCAGAATGGGAATTCAATATTCTTTCTGTTATTGTGTGAATGCCACCCAATCTGACAATGCCCATGAACACTTGAACATATTCATATGCCTTATAGATATGTCAAAGTTGAACATCCTCACATGCATCACATCACTGACACCCCACACCAATGATCCTCCCCTGCAACAGTTGTAATCCTTCTGTGAATAAAACCTTCTTCAAAAATGAAGCTAAGCAAATAACCAACTATTATTAATAAGAAAATAAAATAATAATGCTAGTATTAAAAATAACAAATAAAATATAATTATTTTTTAAATTGGAATAAAAAAAATTAAAAATATAAAATATTTTTAAAATTGGCATTATGCTTTCACCACTGTAAGATCTGTTATCTTGAATGTACAGTGTTACTTACCCCTATTTATTCCCCCTGATTCTTCTTTTTTTCCTTTTGTCTTCAAAGAAGCTTTAGGTGACAGAAAAGTCACATATAGAATATAGGGATTCATATACCCAACATCCACCCCCTTTTTCCCCTTTCCCCTATTAAAAATATTTTATATGTGAATGTTACATTTGTTACAAGATAAATAAGAGGATCATTGGTGGGGGTTGTCTAGGATGGGGGTTTCATGGGAGGAAGTTCACCTGAATATACATGAAAGATATATAAAATTGTTCAAATGATCAGGGTGTTGGGCATGGTCACAGTGGGTGGGGAATCACTCAATAAATGAGAGAATATTTAATTCCCAGCATGGAGAGCTCTGCCACATTCTCCAAGGGAGTAGCAACAGTTCCCCGAGTGCAAGGGCAGTGTCTGGCAAAGGAGGATGGTCTACTAATGGGTACTTGTTATTGATGACAAGCCTTACGAGTCTTTGCTCTTACAATTGAAACTTAGCCTACAGTTATGGGGTACCTAAGGGTTGCCACCTGAGAGCCTCCTTGTTGCTCAAATGTGACCTTTCTCTAAGCCAAACTCAGTACATGAATGCATTACCTTCCCCCCAACGTGGGACATGTCACCCGGATATGAACCTCCCTGGCAACAAGGGATTAATACCAACTGCTAACTGGCAATATGATTGGAAAAAGACCTTGAATCAAAGAGGGAAAAGGTAAAGACAAATGAGTTCATATGGCTAAGAGACTTCAAAGAGAGTTGGGAGTTCATCACAGAGGTAACGCTTACGCACACCTCAGTAGGATCTCATAGAACACCAAAATGGATATCCCCCCACACAGAGGGGCTCCTGAGGGCTCTGGAGACACCCAGGTCCTATATAAGGGGCATAGCCCCAGAGATTGATGTCTTATCATTGGGCTATACTTTGGAATCTGTGATCCTGAGAGTGGAAGAGTTGGACTCAAATAAGTCCTCCTTGCACAAGGTCCTTCAGTTCCTTATATTCAAACCTATAGGTGGTGCTGGAGTTTGTAATTGTACTTCCAGAGACTGGAGCCTTTGGTCTGCCCATGTGCCAGCTGTGCCTGGAATCTCAGTGGAGGTGCAACTCCTACTCTACAGCTCAATGGACTCACCCAAGTCACCTGGCAAAGAGATGATGATGGACAACGGCCATCCCAGGGAATGGAGAGAGTCTGCAGCTGCATGCAGGATAATCCCATCCATCTTATCCATGGGATATAAGCCACCTCTCATTTGGAGGTGGAGTGGTCATCACCATCCCACACTCCTCAGGATTGGGGGAAGAACTATGGACTAGATTGGACTTACTAGTATTCTGCTGTAGACATATTGTGATTCAAACAATGGAAGAAAATACAACATTGAGGTGGAGCCAGTGGCCACTGGATGGTTTCAGGGCAGGGAGAGGGAAAAGCAGTTGTAATACAGGGGCTTCTCAGGGCTTGGGAATTATCCTGAGTGACATTACAATGACAGATATAGGTCATTTTACATCAGCATAGAACATGCAGAATTGTGTGGGAGAGAGTGTGGTCTACAATGTGAACTATGGTTCATGCTTAGTGGCAAAGCCCCAGGATGTGTATATCCATTGCAGGTGATGTGCCACACTAATGAAGGATGTTTATGTGGGAGGTTACAGGAGGTGTGGGAAGTGGGGAACATGGGAATCCCTGTAATTTTTGTGTAACATTTATGTAATATAAGCATCTTTTAAAAGATAAAAAACTTTAATTAAAAATTTTATAAATATTAAAAAAATAACATTGCTACTAACCATGGTCAATGATTAACATTGTGGTTTACATTTTGGACCATACACATTTATAAATTTTGATTAAATTTAACATGGCCTTCATCCATTATTGCACGATCATTTAGAATGCTTCCTTTGACCCCAAAATCCCACATGTTCCAACTATTTTATTCTTCGCTTCCCCTCCCCTCATGACCCACAAGGCTTAACATACTGGCCTGTACTCACATATCAGGCACTTCCTATGCTCTCGAGAGACACCACCCTTCTATATGAGAACAGATCAAGGCTTCCCAGGATGGGATTCCAAAACCTTCCCACTCATTGTGTGGCTCTCCACAGACTGATACAGCATACTATGAAAATATGAACTTCACACACTCTCTGAAGCATGCCCCAGGTGTGCTCTGTCACAAATGCTCCCCACATCCAACACCCAAAATCAGTAACCTTCCCCTAACATATTGCTAAAAGAATATTACCACCATTGTATTTTCAACCACATAACCATAAATCACCAGTGTTCACATGGTCCCTCCACCAACCATTGCTCCAGTTCCAGGGATAGTCCAACCCAAACTCCCCACCCTACCCCTCTCAAAAACCAGTAACACCCAATCCAATAGTATCACTGTATGACTGTTTTGCCCATCCACTGCACAATTACACACTTCCCCCTTCTCATAGAGTTTACCCATATAGGCATTGGCTTACAAACTTCTGCCTTTTTGTCTCCTATAAACCTATCTTTCAGACTCTAGCTCTCTGTGTATGCTCAATTTACCTAATTCATATCAGTGAGGTCAGGTAACGTTTGTTCTTCATGTCTGGCTTGCTTCATTCAACATAAGGTCTACAAGATTCATCCATGTTATCCCCTGTGTTAACAGTGCAATCTTCTTACAGCTGAATAATATTCCATTGTATGTATATACCACAATTTATTTATCCATTCATCTGTTGATGGATATTTGGGTTGTTCCCAACTTTTGACATTAGTGAATAATGATGCTATGAACATTGATGTGCATGTATCTGTTAAAATCCCTGCTTTCAGTTCTTCTGGGTATATATCCAGCAGTGGCATTGCTGGATCATATGGCACTTCTACAGTTAGCTTCCAGAGGAACTGACAAACTGTCCACAATGGCTGCACCATTTTACATTCCCAATGGCAGAGGATAATAGTTCCCTTTCATCTGTTTATTTAATAGCCACAAGCTTAATGTGTGCAAGATGATATCTCATTATAGTTTTGATTTGCATTTCCCTAAAAGCTAATGATGTTGAGCATCTTTTCATGTGCTTTTTAGCCCTTTGCATTTCTTCTTTAAAAAAGTGTCTATTCAAATCACTTACCAACTTTTAAAATGGGTTGTTTGTCTTTTTATTTTCAAGGTGTAGGTTTCTTCATATATGCTGGATATTAGACCCCTATTAGATATATGTTTCCCAAATGTTTTCTACCATTGAGTAGGCTGCCTTTTCACTTTCTTGACAATCTCCTTTGAGGTGCAAAAGTTTTTAATTTTGAAGAATTCCCATTTATTTATTTTTTCTTTCATTGCTTGTGCTTTGGTTTTAAAGTTCCTGAAACCATTTCCTAACACAACGTCTTGTAGATGCTCCCCTACATTATCTTCCAAGACCTTTTTGGTCTTGGCACTTATATTTAGAACTTTGATCCATCTTGAGCTAATTTTTGTATAAGGTGTGAGATGGTGTTCCTCTCTCCTTCCTTTCTCTATGGATATCTAGTTCTCCAAGCACCGTTTGTCAAAGAGGCCATTCTCTACCTATGGAATGGGCTTGGTGGCCTTGCTGAATATCAGTTGACTGTATATGCAAGGATCTATATCAGAACTTTCAATTCAGTTCCATTGGTCAGTATGGCTATCCTTTTGCCAATACCATGCAGTTTTGACTACTGTAAATTTGTTGTATATTTTAAATTCAGGTAGTGTGATACCTCTGGTTTTGTTATTCTTTTTCAATATGTCTTTGGTTATTCAGGGCCTCTTGCCTTTCCATATAAACTTCATAGTTAACTTTTCCAATTCAGTAAAAAGTGTGATTATTTTTATTGTGATTGTGTTAAATCTTTAAATCAGTTTGGGTAGGATAGACATCTTAATGATGTTTAGTCTTCCTCTCCATGGACAGGGACTAATCTTCCATTTATTTAGGTCTTCTTTGATTTCCTTTAACAGTGATGTGTAGTTTCCTGTGTACAAGTCATTTACATCTTTAGTTAAATTTATTTCTACATATTTTATTCTTTAATTGCTTTTGTAAATGGGATTTTTTTTCTTGATTTCTTCCTTAGAGTGCTCATTATTGTTATACAGAAATGATTTTTGCAAACTAATCTTATAACCTGCCACATTATTGAACTCTAAGTTATAGAAGCTTTGTTGTAGATTTATCAGAGCTTTCTATGTATAGGATCATCTCATCGGCAAATAATGAAATTTTTACTTCTTTCTTTGCAATTTGGATGCCTTTTATATATCTATCTTGCCTAAGTCCTTGAGCAAGTACTTTTAACACAATGTTAAATAAGAGCAGTTATAGTAGGCATCCTTGACTTGATCCAGATTTTAGAGGGAAAACTTTAAGCATTTCACCATTGAATATGATGTTATCTGTGGGTTTTTCATATATATCCATTATCATATTGAGGAATTTTACTACTATTCCTATCTTTTGAGGTGTTTTATCAGGAAATGGTGCTGTATTTGTTGAATGCTTTTTCTGCATCTAGAGAAGTGGACATGTGGTTTTTGTTCTTTCGATCTCTTTATGTGGTGTATTACATTGATTGATTTACTTCTGCTGATCCATCCTTTCATAGCAGGGATGAAAATCACTTGGTCATGGAGAGCTCACATTCATTTGATGTGTATTTGACTATGATTAACAAGTATTTTATTGAGGATTTTAGCATCTAGTTTCATTAGAGAGATTGGTCTATAGTTTTCCTTTCTAGTGACATCTTTGTTTGGCTTTGGTATCAGGGTGATTTTGGCATCATAGAATGAGTTAGGTAATGTTCCTTACACTTCTATTTCTTGGAAGAGTTCAAGCAGGATTGGCATTAGTTCTTTCTGGAGTATTTGGTAGTATTCACCTGTGAAGACATCTCCTCTTAGGCTCTTCATACTTGAGATGTTTTTCATGACTAATTCAATCTCTTTACTTGTGATTGGTCTGTTGAGTTCATCAATTTCTTCTTTGGTCAATGTAGGCTGCTTCTGTACTTCTTTGAATTTGTCCATTTCCTCTAAATTATACAACTTGTTGGCATACAATTTTTCAAAATATCCTCTTATGATATTCTTTCTTTCAGTGAGGTTAGTAGTGATATCCACTTCTTCCTTTCTTATTTTATGTATTTGCATCTTCTCTTTTTTTCTTTTCTAATTTTACTAAGGGTTTGTCAAGTATATTAATCTTCTCAAAAAACCAGCTGTAGGTTTTGTTTATTTTAAATACCTCTTTCTTATTTTCAATTCCATTAAGCTCTGCTCTAATCTTTATAATTTCCTTCTTTCTACTTCCTTTGGAGTTAATGTGTTATGCTATTTCTAAATCCTCCTGGTGTGCAGTTAGGTATTTTATTTTAGTGTTTCTTCATTTTTAATATAGGCATATATAGCTGTGAATTCACCTCTCAGTACAGCTTTTGCTGCATCCCATATGCTTTGCTATGTTTTATTTTCATTTTTGTTTCAGGGTACTTACAGACTTCTTTTGCAATTTCATCTTTGACCCATTGATTGTCTAAAAGTGTGTTGATTAATTTCCATATCTATTTGTCTAATCTGATTCTTTGCCCCTTACTGATTTCCATCTTCATTCCATTGTGGTCAGAGAAATTATTATTCATCATTTCAATTTTTCTGAATCCATTGAGAACTGTTCTGTTGCCTAGTGTGTGGACTATTCTAGAGAATATTCCATGTGCATTCAAGAAGAATATATACCCTACTGTATTTGGGTTTAAGGTTTAAGGTTTGTCTATTTTGAACAGATTCTCTAATGTATTATTCAAGGTATTTGTTTCTTTATTGATTCTCTTTTGAGTTACTCTGTCTACTGGTAATCATTTTATATTAAAATCCACACTATACTTGTAGAGGAATCTGTTTCTGCACTTAGTTTTTCCAATATTGGTCTCATGTAATTTAGGCACCCTGGATAGATGCAAAAATTTTTATGATTGTCCTTTCTTCTTAATAGATTTCCACTGTGTTTTTTTTTGTTGTTGTTGGTAAAAATCAAAATTTTTCACAATACATACCAATATTTGGAAAATGATATATAACTACATATGCATATATGTGCATTTGCTTACATAAATGTTATTATATATATATATATATATTTTTTAAGGTGCTTAGATTACCGAATTATTACTCAGAAATTACAGGGAATCCCATGTTCCCCACCTCCCACACCTCCCACAACATCCCACACCAACATCCTTCATCAGTGTGGCACATCACCCACAATGGATGTACACATCCTGCGGCCTTGCCACCAAGCATAGACCGCATTTCACATCATAGACCACCCTCTCTCCCACACAGTTCTGTGTGGTATATGCTGATGCAAAATGGACTACATCTGTTGCTGCAACGCCATTCATTACAACCCCCAAGTCCCGAAAAAGTCCCTGTATTTCAAATGCCCCTCCCCTCCCTGCCCCGAAAATGTCCATTGGCCACCGTCTCCACCTCACTGTTACAATTTCTTCCATTGCTTGAATGACAGAGCACCATCAAGTCCATTCTAGTCCATAGCTCTTCCCCCAATCCTGGGTAGCTTGGGATGGTGATATCCACTCCACCTCCAAGTGAGAGAGGGTTTATATTCCATGGATACGGTGGATGGGATTATTTTGCCTACAGCTGCAGGCTGTCTCCATTCCCTGGGATGGCCGTTGCCATAGTCGTCTCCTTGCCAGGTGACTTGGATGGGTCCTTTGAGCTGTAGGGTAGGGGTTGCAGCTGCACCGAGATAGCAGGCACAGCTGGCACATAGGTAGGCCAGAGGCACCAGTCTTTGGAAGTACACCTAAAAACTCCAGCATCACATATAGGTTTGAATAGAAGGGACTGATGGACCATGTGCAGGGAGGACTTATTTCAGTCTGACTCTGTCACTGTCAGGAGCACAGATTCCAAAGAGGAGCCCTCTAATAAGGCATCAATGCCTGGGGCTTTCCCCACTTATATAGGTCCTGGGTGTCTCCAGAGCCCTCAGGAGCCCCTCTGTGTGGGGTGATATTCACTTTGGTGTTCTATGAGATCCTACTGAGGTGTGCGTAAGCATTACCTCTGGAATGACCTCCCGACTCTCTTTGAAGTCTCTTAGCCACGTGAACTCATTTCTCTTTACTCTTTCCCCCTTTTATTCAAGGTCTTTTTACAATGGTGTTGCCAGTTGGCACTTGGTATTAATCCCTCATTGCTAGGGAGGCTCATCCCCAGGAGTCATGTCCCATGTTGGGGGGAAGGTAATGCATTCATATGCTGAGTTTGGCTTAGAGAGAGCCCATATTTGAGCAACAAGGAGGCTCTCAGGTGCAAACCCTTAGGCACCCCATAACAGTAGGTTAAGTTTCAATTACAAGAGCAAAGACTCATAAGGCTAGTCCTCAATAACAAAAACCCATCAGTAGGCCATCCTCTTTTGCCAGACACTGCCTCTGCACTCAGGGGACTGTTGCTGCTCCCTTGGAGAATGTGGCAGAGTTCTCCAGGCTGGAAATTCAGATTCCCTAATTTATTGAGTGATTGTCTACCTTCTGTGACCATGCCCCATCCCTTGATTATTTGAATAATTTTATATATCTTTCATGTATATTAAGATGAACTTACTCCCATGAATCCCCCATCCCAGACACCCCCCACCAATGAACTTCTGCAGCCCCCAGTGTAAACCTTCTGTAATCCAAACCTTCCCTGAACATGAATCCCATATAATAATGAAATGCAATTAATAGGAAAAAGAAATAGTAATGATAAGCTTAAATGCAAGAGATAGGTACAAGAAAGCTCAGAAGAAAATAAAAGAAATTAAACTATAAATAAAATATAATTAGTGGATTGAGACATTGAAAAAAATGGGGAAAAAAACAGGAAAGAATCCTTTTTAAAAAAAAATTATTCTTTTTTCCTTTTATCACTGCATAATCAGATGTCAAGTGTATCATGACACCTTCCCCCTCTCATTCCCCAGCATCTCCCAAATTTTCATTTAATTTTCAAAGAAGTTTTAAGTCACAGCAGAGTCACACATGGAATACTAAAGACTCCCACCTACCCAACCGCCCTACCCCTTCTCCACAGCATATTAAAAGCTTTTTTTATTTTATTTTATGGATGTTAGCATTGTTATAACTGTTATACAGATAGTAAAGTATAGCAACTAAACATTGTTGATGGTTTACAGTATAGTTTACAATTTAGACTGTACAGTGTAATAATTTTTGATGATATTTACCATGTCCTGTGTCCATTACTGTAAGGTAATGAAAAACATTTCCTGTGACCACTAAATACCCCATTTGATCTTAACTGTTCCTTCCACCCCATCTCCCTGTGGCATATGACACTCCACAGTCTTGACTCATGGAATGACAAGATTCATAGTTACATGCCCTGGGTATTCCAAACTGCCTTACCTAATCTACCCACCTGTCAAGCCTGCATCACCAAACCCAGTAATATCACTACCCATCTGTCCTATCCTTCAATATTCATCTATACTCTATCCCTTTACCATAGATTATGTTCATATGGGTGATGGCTCAAAGCCTACTCTTCTCTTTCTCTCCCTTGCTAACCTATCATTCAGACAATGGTTCTCAGAGAATGCTCTCTTTCCTCAGTTCAAATCAGTGAGGTCATATAATGTTCATCCTTCAATGCCTGGCTTGCTTCACTCAACATAAGGTCTTCAAGATTCATCCACATTATTCGGTGTGTTAGCACTTTATTCCTTCTTACAGCTGAGTAATATTCCATTGTATGTATTACATTTTGCTTATCCATTCATCTGTTGATGGGCACCGGGGCTGATTCCAGCTTTTGGCAATGGTGAACAATGCCACTATGAACATTGGTGTGCAAATATCTGTTTGTGTCTTTGCTATCAGTATTTCTGGGTATATACCCAGCAATGGAATCGCTGGATCGTATGGAAGATCTATTGTTAGTTTTCTGAGGTACCACCAAACTGTCCTCCACAGTGGCTGGACCATTCTACAATCCCACCAACAGTGGATGAGGGTTCCTATTCCTCCACATCCTCTCCAACACTTAGAGTCTGATGATTTTTTAATAGCTGCCATTCTGATGGGTGTAAGATGATATCTCATTGTAGTTTTGATTTGCATTTCCTTCATAGCAAGCGATGTCGAGCATTTTTTCATGTGCTTTTTAGCCATTTGTATTTCTTCCTTGGAGAAGTGTTTTTTCAGGTCACTTACTCATTTTTTAAATGGATTGTTTGTCTTTTTATTTTCAAGATGTAGGTTTACTTTATATATGCAGGATATTAGTCTCTTATCAGATATATGGTTACCAAATATTTTCTCCCATTGGGTAAGCTGCCTTTTTATATTCTTAATAACTTCCTTTGAGGTGCAGAAGTTTTTAATTTTGAGGAGATCCCATTTATTTATTTTTTCGCTTCCTACTCATGCTTTGGCTGTGAAGTTCATGAAACCATTTCCTATTAAAATGTCCTGTATATGCTTTCCTACATTATCTTCCAAGTTCTTTATGGTTTTGTCTCTTATGTTTAGATCTTTGATCCACCTTGAGTTGATTTTTGTATAATGTGTGAGATGGTAATCTTCTCTTATTCTTTTGGAAAAGGATATCCAGTTCTCCAAGCACCACTTGTTAAAGAGGCTGTTCTCTCCCAACTGAGTGGGCTTGGTAGCCTTGTCGAATATCAGATGACTGTATATGCGAGGATCTGTATCAGAACACTCAATTCGATTCCATTGGTTAGCAGGTCTATCCTAGTGCCAATACCATGCAGTTTTGATGACTGTAGCTTTGTAATAGGTATTAAAGTCCGGTAATGTGATACCTCCAACTTCATTTTTCTTTTTCAATATGTCTTTTGCAATTCGGGGCCTCTTCCCTTTCCAAATATGTTTTGTGGTTAGTTTTTCCAGTTCCTTAAAAAATATAGTGTTGATTTTTATTGGGATTACATTAAATCTGTAGATTAGTTTGGGTAGGATAGACATCTTGATGATGTTTAGTCTTCCTCTCCATGAACAGGGAATATGTTTCCATTTATTTAATTCTTCTTTGATTTCCTTTAGCAGTGTTGTGTAGTTTCCGTATATAAGTCCTTTACATCTTTAGTTAAATTTACTCCGAGATATTGATTCTTTTAGTTACTATTGTAAATGGCATTTTTTTCTTGATTTCCTCCTTCAATTGCTCATTATTGGTGTACAGAAATGCTACTGATTTTTAAGCATTGATCTTATCGCCTGCAACATTACTGAACTCCTTTATAAGTTCTAGAAGCTTTGTTGTAGATTTCTCTGGGCTTTCTATGTATAGTATTCTGTCGTCTGCAAATAATGAAATTTGTACTTCTTCTTTTCCAATCTGGATGCCTTTTATATCCTTTTCTTGCCTCAGTGCTCGAGCAAGTACTTCTAAGACAGTGTTAAATAGGAGTGGTGATAGTGGGCATCCTTGTCTTGTTCCCGATCTGAGAGGGAATGCTTTTAGGTTTTCACCATTGAAGATGATGTTAGTTTTGGGTTTTTCATATATACTCTTTCTCATATTCAGAAAGTTTCCTTCTATTCCTATCTTTTGCAGTGTTTTTATAAGGAAAGAATGCTGTATTTTGTCAAATGCTTTTTCTGCATCTATAGAGATGATCAAGTGATTTTTTTCTTTCAGTTTGTTTACGTGGTGTATTACATTGATTGATTTTCTTATATTGAACCATCCTTGCATACCCGGGATGAAACCCACTTGGTTATGGTGTATAATCCTTTTGATATGTTGTTGAATGCTATTAGCATGTATTTTGTGGAGGATTTTAGCATCTAGGTTCATTAGAGAAATTGGTCTGTAATTTTCCTTTCTAGTGGTATCTTTGTTTGGTTTTGGTATGAGGGTAATGTTGGCATCATAGAATGAGTTAGGCAATATTCCTTCTACTTCTATTTTTTGAAAGAGCTTAAGTAGAATTGGTTTTAGCTCTTTTTGGAATGTTTGGTAGAATTCAGCTTTGAAGCCATCTGGTCCTTGGCTCTTCTTAGTTGGGAGGTTTTT
>JAQZBX010020254.1:0-21080 GCA_029593785.1 Cabassous unicinctus
GCCACGCGAGCCAGCCTGCCCTCACAAGGAGGCCCCGGGAAGCAAACCCAGGGCCTCTCATATGGTAAATGGGAGCTCTAGCCATTGAGCCACATCTGCTTCCTGTGGTGAGGTTGCTGCATCAGCCCACCTCGCCGCTCAGGCCGGCGTGCCCTTACAAGGAGGCCTCGGGAAGTGAACCCAGGATCTCCCATATGGTAAACGGGGCCTCTATCGATTGAGCCACACCCACTTCCTTGCTTGTCTTTCCTTTTTGCCCCAGGGGAGAATGTGGGGTATTCTTTCTTGATGGATCTTTTATTTGTGATTTAAGTCACTATATAATATTAATTGGCAGGTTTGGGAATATTTCAGCCAGTAAGTCATATTCTTGTTGGACCTCAGTTTTGTAAAACTAAGAAGGGGCTCCAAGTCTAATATGATGAGTTCCCCCAACCAACCCTGGTTATATCAAAATTTGAATAACCTGAAAAGTATTGCTCATGTTAGCAAGGGTGTCAATAGATAACCATAGGGATTCAGCCCCCTCACCCCAGAGACTTATGGCAAAGGTTGGAGGTATTTCTGGTTGTCAAAACTGGAGAGATGTACCACTGGCATTTTCTGGGCAGAGTCTTGGGAAGCTGCTCAGCTTCTTACACTGTGCATTATCTCTGCACAACAAAGAAATATCTGGTGCACAATTTCAATAGTGCAGAGGTGGATAAGTTCTGATAAAAGCCTCAATTTTTTTCCAAAATTCAAGGAAATGTGCAATTGTGGAAGGTAATTTTTTATATAAGTAATTTATCCCTCAGTAAAACTGGAACAAAAAACCCCAGTCATGGTCTTGTGTGAGCTGAGAGGGCCTCCTCATTTACATGTAATGTGTCATGTGAACAATGGGTTTAATTCTCCAGGATCTGGGCTTGCCTTGGGACCTGTGAGGGACCTTGCTTGGGCAGACCCAGCTGTGTGTTCATCCAGCCACCACCTGCTTTTTCTGTGGAGCAAAAGGTACAGAGGTCATGAGACAGATGTTTAGAGCCCTGACTCAGATGTCCACAGCCTCAATCTCATGCTACTTGCAACCAGCAGATGGGAGAAGGAGAAAATGCCAGCTGCCATCTATCCTATGTGGTTACACAAAGAGAAGTCTGGACAACATTTCATCTCCCATGGGCCCTGGACCTGGGATCCACTGAAGAGAAAGGAGGGTTATGTTCTGGGATTCCAGGACAATGGTTCATCAGAGGCTTCTCCCAGGTCCCTGGCCTCTATAGGAAACTGGTCAGTATGGCTTCCCTTAAAGAATACATTCACCATGCACAATGTTTTATGAGGATGTAGGAGAGAAAGCACTTCATAATTTCTATACCTGAAATATTTTTCTATGCACTCAATATCAGATGAGTTTTCAATGACTGTGTTCACAGAGAGCTCTGGAATCAGAGATTGCATGTCCAGGAGAGAGCTCATGAAAAGAGAGGGAGCTGATTTGCCCCATGGGGGATGGACGTGGAAATGGAGCCCCTCCCTCTGGTCCTGAAAACCAGCCCAGGCCCAGACCCTGCAGCTCTGAGAGAGGAGCCCCCACCCTGGTTGTCTGAGCTCTTCCTTTCTGTGCACAGGACAGAGAAAGAGGAGGCACCATGAAGGATGTGCTGAGCTGGGCATTTCTGTTGTCAATTTTCCATGGTAATATTATGGAGAACCTGGAGGTGATGCTGTGGGTGGGATTCAGTGAGTGTGTGTGTGAGGAAGGCATGTGTGTTGGTGTCTTACTCTGTGAATCAAATTTTACTTTCATTGATTACAGGTGTCCAGTGTGAGGAGGAGCTGATGGAATCTGGGGGAGACGGCCCTGCCTGGAGGGTCTCTGAGCCTTTCCTGTTTAGCCTCTGGATTCACCTTCAGTAACTATGCTATGACCTGGGTCCACCAGGCCCCAGCAAAGGGGCTGGAGTGGGTCTCATACATTAGCAGTGGTAGTAATTACATGGACTGTGCAGATTCTGTGAAGGGCAGATTCACCACCTCCAGGGACAGTGCCAAGAACCAGCTCTATCTGCAAATGTCAAACCAGAGGCCTGAGGACACAGTCATGTAATCCTGCACCAGTCACAGTGAGGGAAAGGTGTGTGAGCCCAGACACAAACTCCCCTGCAGGGAGGGGGCTGGTCTGCTAGGGGAGCTCAAGGCCCACATAGGACAGGGCTCAGCCCCAGGGTCAGGTGCAGGGGGAGGTTTTAGCTGGTTTCCTGCCAGGCTTTGGGGCTTCCTTTACTTCTTACAGTTTCCCCAGGGAACCTCTATAGCTTTAGTATTCTGTGTCCTCTATTGAATTAGAAAAGTTTCATTGCAATAGGAGGAAATATCCCTGCATGCACACTAAGCAGAGTGTCCTTCATGGAGGCAGAAATGGCTCTGCCATGGGTCAGCAGGATCTGATTTCTCAGGAGCCTCAGGGAATATCCCTGAATTTTAAAAATCTAATACAGAAAGGAAACCTCCTTGTCTTTCGCTAATTAGGGCACTCTTTGTGATTGTGGAAACTTTTGAAATCATACAACCAACTACAGTGTGAGGTGCTTCAACATTTGTCCTCTGTACTCCATGGAGTAATAAAAACTGATTGCCCCTTCCCCAAACCACCTCATGAACCTGATGACCTTTAACAGAAACCCCTGAGATCTGAGGCCTCAGCATGTGTAAGGGAGGGAGACACAGGTTCTGCTGGAGGCAGTGTGAAAGCAGCCCTAGGTCTGCCCCTCAGGGAGCCCAGAAGGGGGCTGGGAAGAGTGGCCTGGCCTCAGGGCCCCCAAGCACAGGCCTACCCAGGGCAGGACAGGAGGAAGCAGTTGAGGGGATCCCTGTCATGGGCTGGGGCTTACTCTCTGCTCCCACCCTCCCCATCTTCAAGGTTCTGGTCCCTTCCTGGCTCTGAAACTCACAAGCTGTATTTTTAGAGAAAACCTCCGTTGAATATGGGCAGAGCATGAGTGAAGAGGGAAGACAACAGGAATTTCTCTCGGCCACACTTTTGTGTCCTGACCCCCAGGGCCTTTCCTCATTTGACTCAGAAGAGACTTGAGGGAGATGACTTAGCACAGTGTTTCATGGGATTCAGGATAGAGTGAAGAGAATTTAGGCAAGTTAAATAGTGAAGTGGTGAAATCATTCTAATATTGACTCTGGTGTTGGTGGCACATATCTGTGAATTAAATAAACCCATTGAATTGTGTGATTTAATTGCCTAAACTTTATTGCATATTATTTATAAGTCAACAAAGCTATTTAAAAAATCAAATGGTACCTAGAGAGAAAGGAAGGAAGAAGCAGCAGAAATTAATGAGTTATGAGAAAATTTGGGGGAGTTCACTTTCTGATTTGTAGTGAGGGTTACATGTATGTAAATATATGCAAATATTTATAAATTGTATACATTAGTATATACAATTATATGTATGCAAATTACAATTTAATAAGAACTAGCCATTTATCCCCATTTTCTAGTTCATTAACATATTCATTTAGTAAAGCCATGGACCTCTTATAAATTTTACACTCTAGTTTAGTTCTGACAAAGGGAAGAGTTTTACACTAAAGTGGAAGTTCTCTTTCATTTCTATTCTGCTCTTGGTTAATTCCAGGAGCTTGGACCTAGCCTGAGCCATTTTATTGCAGTTTCTGTGCAAGACTGACCCTAGTCAAGGCATGGGTTTTTTTCCCAAGATAGATGCAGTTTCTGAATACCAGATTTATTCATCCATCACATACTATTACCTGGCTATGTTTTTCCTCAGGCTTTTCTTCATTCCAGACATATTCACATAGCTTATTACCTCTTAGGATATATTGTTTCCCTCTGTCATCCAAGCAATTTGCTTTGGGGCTCCATTGAACCTCACAGAGCTCCCTCTCCTATGGCTAATGACATTCCCTTCTCATTACATAAGATTGATGCTGAGCTCCTGGGAAGGTCTGTATTTTATCCACCATTCCATTGCCATAACCAAGCAGGTTTTACCCTGTTGTCACATAAAACAACACTATTTTGTAAATATTGATTCAGAGAATGAAGTCATACTCAGGTTATTTTGAGTGTAAAGAAATGTATTCCAAATGACTGGAAGAAGGTAAAGTTTCAAAATTGTAATGTCTTAATGCTAGGTGGACTAAATATTACCTACAAAATCCCAGCATGCAAATTAGATGGCATAATATTGGCATAATATTGGACAGAATAAGCTTTAATTTGTTAACAATTTCTTCTAGGCAAATCACCACCTTCTCTCAGAGAACTACTGACCATATGCTGCACAATTTTTGTTTGATTCCCAGATGATTGCCTCAAAACATCTTCATTCTTTCCCATATTCTCTTTTATGGTGTACAGTGAGCTGGGTCTTAAAATTCTAAAATTTGAGGAGATATATTGAATTTGAATATAGTCATAATATTCCAAAGTAGAACACAAGTGTAGCAATTTGATATTGTTTATGAATTCCAAAAATAGATATTCTATTATGTTTGCAAATTTGTCTGTTCCTCTGGGTACATTAGATTGTATTGTATTCAGAGTTTTTACTCTTACTTGATTAAATTATGATTAAGGCTTTGATTGGGCCATGCCAGTAAGATTTTGAGTCCAAGGTGGTGGGGACTTACAGAGAAAATGACAAGGCAGAGGAATTAAAGCCAGCCCAAGAAGTAAACACACAGAGAAGCAGATATGTGAGGAAAGACAGAAGGCTTGATTAGGCACTGCAGAGGCCCCAGGAAGAGAGATTAGCCATTCACATGATGGTCTACAGCTGGCCTTGTGGAAAGAGGAGAGCAGCTTAGCCAAGAGAGAAATGAGCCCCAGCTGACTAATACAACAAGGTAATATAAAGAAAAAAGCCCCTGTCTGGCCAATACTTCAAAGAATGGTTAACTGATGGTAGGATAGGGGAGGAGGCTAATGAAGTGCATACCGGGTTTCCTGTCTTATTGTCATAAATTCATAATTTCTGGTACTATGATGTCATATTGTCAAATTGTCATAATTTCTGGAACTATTATTAGTTCAAACATATAAAATATATGGAATTTTATTAACTACATTTTTTTCATAAAAGTAATTTGACTGCACACAGCCAATTTACTATTTACTATGCTGGTGTTTGTTACACCCATAAGTCTCCTAATGCTTCAATATGAATAATAGTGAAAGCACTCATTTATGGAGAGACAGTTATTCTAAGCACTTTTCAGGTGTTATGTAACTAATCATTGCCAGGACTTAGCAGAGGGCAGCAGAGTTAGTCAGGTGGGCAAAGGAGGAACTGTAGCCTGAAGCTCAACTCAGAAAATTCTTTCTTCCCAGGTGGCCTCTGGGAAATCTCTGGTTTGTGACCTAAAATCCACTTGGGGACAATGAAACATTGACCACATAGACAATAACCTGGCATGCTGAAGCAAATGGCACTCAGTGGAGAGTGAAGGGGTTGACTCAGGGATAGTGTAACTAGGCTTGTCCCATCCATGTCATTTGTCAACCTGTAAAATGGGAAAGGAAAAGTGAAGTATGCATTATATACTGAAGGATCAGCACCATTAGGGTTCAATTTAAGGTACCTGTCTCCCTGGAGCTTACTTTGCTGGGACATCTTTGTTGAAAATCTGATTCCTGTTTCCAAGAACAGACCCATGTTTCTTGCTTTCTGGATAACATCACTGCTTCTCCCTTCCTTCACTAGGAATTTCTGGACCTACAATTTTCACTGTCTTCCCAGTAGAAAGCAAATGTTAAAACAATGGTGAAGCCATGGATAGTATGGGTTGAATTGATTACAAAACTCTCTATAGCCAATGAACTGTTCTTATGGCAAAGTCCTGAACCATCACATCCCCCAGGGATAGTCTTTCCAGACTTTTGTTCCTCCTCCTTCCCAAGCTAATACAGTAATCCACACTCTTCTATCATCAAAGCAATTATTTGTAATTCTGGAAGCATCAATGATTAAGTATCTCCATATATCTTTCAAGTCTTTACTCGGATGGTAGTCCAATTCCTCCATGAAAATTATGCTTTCCCACCCCAAGCTTCAAAAGAATTTGGTACAGTTCATGACCTCATGGTCCTAAAGGCAGCAACAAAAGTTTTACACGGTCTCATCTAGTCTAGTGTGAGTTTGTAGTTTGCCCCATGCAGCTATCCTTCTCTGATACTCTCCTTCTATCTCATCACCAGCTTTCCCAACCTTCCATGAGGGTGGGATGCCTTGGCACATGGATCCAGATATTGTCCTTAATTATAATATCTTGCCATGAAAATTGTAGTCTTCAGTGTTCATATCTAGTGCTGTTTACCTCTCAAAACTGTCTATGCATCCCCTTGCAGTGCTTGTGATATCTGTCCTGTATCTTTCTTATTTTTAATTCAATTCACTAATATTACTATATAGCCAATGGCCATATGCTGTATTCAAGATCAGTTCATAATGTGAAAAGCTCTATGGTATTTTTAGAAGCAAGTGGGTCTAAATCTCTCAATGTGCAAGATGAAGACACTGAGACTGAGCGTGGTTGAACTGCCAAATTTGCACAAGTGCAATATATCAGGGGCAGGAGCATTTCAGGTATCCCTTATGCAGTCCTGGTCATCAGAGATAAGGGTTCACACAGAAAATAATTGTCATAGCAGTTCTGCCATCCCACTATGAAGACACACATAATATGAGTGCTGTGTAATGACTTCAAGAAAATTGTGAGAAGGCAGATCCAAATGTCCATCCTTCCACAGACATTGAAAAAAAAAGCAGAAGCTGCCAGAAACAACTTTATCAGGGTATTTACATATTATATATATGCAATCCCTTAGAGTAGTGACACAGTGAACATATTCCCAGTCATCCTTAATCCTTGGCCACATCTGGCTCCCTGACCAGCTCATTCATCACATTTCTGGCTTGGAAGTACAGGAATTTGGGCTTGGTAATGGGGTACCCCAGGGAGAGGAATGTTCTCTGAGGGCTCAGCCAACATCCTCCTCCTGGAGGTGACCCTAAGGCAATGACCATGTCTTTAAATTTACATACAGATACTTCCCAAATGCAAACTCATTTGTGCAGACAGATGAAACCACAGCACATATTTACTTAAATTCAGGTCTTTCTTCAATCTGGAAAATATTTCCTGGGCATCATGGACATCATAAACGAGAAGATGAAACCCCTGTGGTCCTTCCTCTTTCTGGTGGCATCTTCCAGGTGTAAGTGCCTCAGGGATTCATATAAGAAGGTAATGGGGATGATGCATCTGAGCACATGACTCACTGTAGTTGAGTGACCCCTTGTCCTCAGGGGTCCTGTCCCAAGTGCAGCTTCAGAAGTCAGGACCTGGCCTAGTGAAGCCATCACAGACCCTGTCCCTCACCTACACCGTCTCTGGATTCTCTTTAACCAGCAGTGATGTGAGCTGGATCTTCCAGTCTCCAGGAAAGGAGCTGGAGTGGGTGGGTGACATACACAGTAGTGGAAGATCACACTTTAACCCAACTCTTCAGTCCCAAATAAGCATCACCAAGGACACCTCCAAGAATGAAGTGTATTTAAAGTTGAGCAGCCTGAAAACTGAGGACTTAGCCATTTGTTACTGTGCAAGTGACACTGTGAGAGGAAGTCAGGTTGAGCCCAGACAAGAACCTCCCTTGCATGGGAGTGGGCTGGGCTGCAAAGGGCACTTAGGACCACCAGGGGACACACATGGACCAACCCCAGGGGCAGGTGCAGAGAGGGACTGGGGAGAAGTTTCCTGACCCTGCCAAGGTTTCTCTCTTTTTGCTCCATGACATGTAACCCACAGGGAACTGCCATTGCACCTTGTTAAAGTAGTGCTATAATGTACCCAAGATTCAAGCAAAGTACAGATTTTTAAAAAAAATATTATTTCATACCTGTGTATATTCTCCACCCCTCCCTTTGCCTTTTCTTCTGGTTATGGCTGAAAGTTTAAGTAAAGCTGGTTTCAATTGACTTTATGAAGTTCTTTTCCTGAACTTAGGCCAGTCTTCTGAGAGTGCCCATGCTAAATAGCCCTCTCCTTCTTTCAGATAGGAATTGTGTTCTCAGGTGGAAGGAAAAAGTGAGAAACCCTGGCATGGCCTCAGGAGCAGCATCCAGATGTTTCAGTTTGTTCTCTCCATGCTTTGTGACATCAAAGACCATGTCCCAGTGCTTATTTTAAATCCCTTATAAATTCTGATGCTATTAAATGGGATGTTAGAATGATGTCACACACACAGAACACATTTTTTCAATGTATACATTAGAAGATGATAAGTTATAAGATAAAAATAAAAGACTCAAAATTTTTGCAAATTTTCACTTGTCCAAAGAGCATCCCAAAACCATTTACACTTAATTAATGTGTTTCTTTATTTTAATTTTCAAACATGCAACAGTCAATCATTTATGTATATATTCTTTTACCCTAAATTTCTCAAGTATTTTCATATAAGGAATATGTCAAGCTGAATACTTCCAGTTTTCTGTGAAGAAGTCAGAGTCATCAGGAAGAAGTAATGTACACACTTAATCCTGTCTGCACAGCCACAGGTTTCTGCAGGCAGAGCTGCTGGGACATCCTCCCAGGGAGCCCAGTGTGTATCAGACTCATGTTTGGACCTCACTTTGCATGGCATCCTAGAAAGCCAAGGATATTTCCATCTGTCTCCACCCCATCCAGGACCTTAGACTGGGAAATAGCTCTCTCCTTGGTGTATCTTGTGCTTAGGTGATGAGATTTCCTGTTCCTGGCTGTGAGGGCTCAGGTCAGTTCCTGGATCCAGCCCAGGGGTGAGGACACATCTAGAATAGTAGTATCACCTATGAGATAACTGGCTATTTTTCCATTGTATTTTCTGAATTCCAGCTTCCTGGGACAAAGCTGGGGTATATGGGCAGGATCAACAGTGGAGGGAACATTATCCACAGAAGAGGCACGGGGTCTCACAACAGACTTACCAGGACATTCCAGAGCCAGGTGCAGCCTCTGAGATATGAGGACACAAGTGTGCTTAGTTCTGTGCTAAGAAACATCAGAGACCCCAGGGTAAGAGGGAAGACACAAATCTCTCCCTGCTGGGAAGCACAGAACAAGTGGGCTAAGCAGTCACTACTGCCCATGGAGCACAGGGGCCAGATCCTGCAGTGTGTGGGTTAGGAGGTTACTATTTGAGCCTCTGGGTCCCCTCCTTAGAAAGCAGAGAGATTCCCACTGAACCCTGGACTCTTCTTACTGCCTGTTTTTTCTCATTTCCTCAGACCCACAGCACTAGGGTGTATAATTTTTGCCCATGAATCTGTAAGTTTCACAGGAACCTGAGAAAGAGGCAGATATGACCTGGAATTGCACAGAGTGATAAGATGAGTGAGCTCCAGTCTCCTCACACCTGGTGATTTCAGCAGCTCCTGCTGCTCAACCATGTTCCTCTGTTCAAATTGGATGAGATTAATCTGTGAGACATGGCCAAAAAAAAGGTCATGTAGAAATTATACTTTATTATCTCTAGCTCTTCTCAGTTTCTTGTTATTAGGCCTATTTTATTCATTAATATGTTCACTTATTTATTTACTGCCATCTATAAAAATGGACATTTCACCATGGTTAGAGGCAAAAATCCTCTTCACAGGAATGTAATTCTTGTGAACATGGGGAAGACACAATACAAAGTTATAAATTTTATGCTTATTTACATAAAACTTTGCTCTCTGACATGTGTTCAGTAAACACAGAAGTTCCCTGGAAAGGCACTAGAGTGTCCAGAGAGAGAGAGAACACCCATAGACTCTTCCCATTTTTATACAAAAAGTCCTTCCCACATGAAAACTATGCCCTGGGTTCCTGGGAGACAACTAAGTCCCTCTGCTACACAGAGTCAGGTTTCTCATCTTTGAGATACATGGAATTTATCCAGTAGAACATGGAATTCTTTTATTCCTTCCTCCTCTAGGTGGCAAAATTCAGACAGAGCATGCCTATGTGGGTGTGCTCGTTTTGGTGTGTGTGTGTGAGCAGGTAAGTGTGCATATGTGTGAAGGTGTGTACATGTGTGTGTGAATGCACCCGATTTTGTGCTTGGTAGTGTGTGCGGTTCTATTATTGGAATAGTAGCTGTGTGTTTGTGTAATGTGTGCATGCATGTCTGTGTGTGGTGTGCATATGTGTATGTGTGTGAATTTATATGTATGTATGAGTATGTGTATTATTGCTATATTAGATGTGTGAATGTGTGTTGATTATGTGTACATGTGTGGCATGTTTGTGCATGTATGTGTGTGCATGTGTTATCAGGATACTAGATGTGTGAATTGACTTTCAGCCCAGATGTTCTGTATCCACAGGTGTTCTTTGATATGGCCTTCAAAGAGAGGAAGAAAAAGAAGATGAAGGAAAGTACCTGAAAATCTCTGGATTCACTGTGCCTGGCTGTGTGAATGTGTCTTTCAGGCTTCAGGAAGGAGACCCTGGTGATTTCATGAAATCTTGTTTGGCCTCCCTGCCGAGTATGCTGATTTTCTAAAGACAATTCACTATGTCAAGAGATGGTATCAACAGCATATTGGACTTCTGAAAAGCAGTCTGAAGACAAGGAACCAGCCAGAGATGCTTCAAGGGAAATTCCCAGTGAGCCCGACTGGAACCTCTATGCAGGGGGGAGCAGAGCTGCAGGGGGCTCTCATGACCCAATTAATACAGAGTAAAGCTCTGGATAGGTGCAAGGGTACCTGGAAGGGACTTACTCTTAATTTTTGGGTTTATGTTTTACACATTAGAGTCTAAAATAAAAAATTTTCTAGGACTGTTGATGTGTCTAGTAATATTCTACTCATTTTTAGGGGTTCAAAAGAGCAATAAGAGGCCCACTTAGAGGGGGTTTTCTATTTCCTATAGATGTCTTAATAATGAAGAGCTAGAGGACAGGGGTAATTTGCAATTAATTAGGTCATGAATTTTGGAAGAAACTAGTCATCTGATAATTGTTGCATTTCTCTTTACAGTTCATGCTTCATTTTTCAAAACTTATTTAAGAATGGCTGTTGCAGTTTGGCAATTATGAATTCCAAAAATAGATACTGGATCATGCTTGTAAACTGGTCTGCTAATCTGGGCATGATTAATTTATGATTAGGATATTAACTGGGCCATGTCAATAGGGCATTGAGTCCCACCCCTTGGTGGGTGGGGAAATCAAATATAAAAGGCATGGAAAAGAACAGTGTTGGAGCAGTTTTGATGTTGGAGTTCTGGTGAGGAAGGAAAGAAGGCCCTGGGATAGAGATGAGCCATTCACCTGAGAGTTCACAGCTGGTCTTGTGGAGAGAAGCAAAGCCTAGAGCACCTCATAGTCTACAGTTGACCCTGTGGAGGAAACAGAGGAGCTAAGCCTGGAGAGAAATGCAGCCCCAGGAAGAGAGGAACCCAAGAGTCAGAACCCTGGCAAACATCAGCAACTGTCTTGCTCCAACACATGGGAATGGACTTTGGTGAGGGAATAAACTTACACTTTGTGGCCTGGTAACTGTGGACTTCTATCCAAAAGAAATACCCTTTATAAAGACCAACCAATTTCTGGTATTTTGCATCAGCACCCCTTTGGCTGACTAATACAATGGCCATCCATTATCCTCACATATATAGACTCAACTTTCTGTAAGTTCACATTCCATTCTTAGTTCATATTCTGTACATTTTACAGAGAAAATAAAAATCAGCCATGAGATGGCCCTTCCCCATCTCCCTAACATGAACCCCACCAATATCTTATCCTTCTCTTTATGAACCTGGTGCTGACTTCCTCCAGTGTCTTCCTGTGGGGTAACCTTTAAACATATCTCACTTAAATATTTACCTCTATTCTCTGTTTATTGCAAATTACTAATTTCTCTTGGTTCTTCACACTAGCATTGAGAGACATCTAATGCTGATGTCCAGCCACAGATTTGTTTAATAATGTACACAATTAAAGTGTTCACATCTTTAATAATTTTTTCTTTCCTTTGGTTGAGCACATACTAGCAACTCCTCTTCACCCACAGAAACATGGGTAAACCTATTGGATTTTGTTGTCTGTGAGCAAGAATTTATACTTTCTTCTTCCATTCTTTCAGCTGTCAAAGGCCAGAACACTAAACTCTGAAGTCTTCATCTGTGTAACCCTATGTGACCACCTAGTGAGTAGTGAGCACACCTGTTTCTGGATGTTGGACGTCATTCCTTCCCCTTCCCTTTCCCATAGCAGGTGAGCCCACATTTCCTGCTCTTAAATAGAAGCTTCTGATTTGGACTATTATTCTTTCTCATTCTACATCTGATGGCTTTCCCTATTAACTACTTTCAGGAATTCAGGTTATTTTTCAGGTAATTCACTTGACTAATATTGAATAGCCAGTTGCAGTATGGTGCATTCAAGGCTGTGCTTCTGAAATGATAAGGTAAAAAGGGGTTTTCAGAAACAGTAGGATCCAAATCAGTCAAGGTACAGGTGGAGACACTGAGGCTTAGGGGTTTGACCTGCCCCAGTCACATGTGTGACATGTCAAGAACAGGCCAAGAGCAGGTCTCCATTGTGCATTTGTTATGGCCAGTGGTGAGAGCTCTCAGATTCCACATTTTGGCCCCCAAGGCAATGATAAAATAACAGTAATAACAGCAAACAGCTCTTGTTCCCAACAACAAAGTTCACATATAAAATTTCTGCTGTGATTACTAGGTTGTTTCTTGTCAGACTGAATCTCATAGTTTTGAGATCATATCCTCTGGGTCACAGGGCAGGAGGGAATGGAGCTGTTCTGGGCTCACTCCCACTATTGATTTCTAGGATCTCAACCATGATCCCAGGATTCAGTGACACAGGCCTCAGGAGGGCAGCTCCAGGCCATTTTTCAAGAGGTCTGACTCCTGGGTAAGTAGTTTCCCTCTAGCCTTTATGAGCTCTTCCCTTCTGCAAGCCATTCACTGTGTGGATATATTGACCAGGAGTTTCTTGTTACTTCCCAGATAGTGGGAACCATTTTCAGTGAATTGAAAATTCAGTGAAATAGACAAAGAAAGCAGAAAATGGTCTTCTCTGGAAGTAATCCTTGAATGGATTCCTAGGTCTTCTGTAATGGAGTTTCACAAATTAGATGACTTAACACACTACAAACATATTGTTTCAATTCAAATATATAGTTCTGGGGGCTATACATCTGAAGTCTGTAGGGGAGAATCTTTCCTATCTTCCTTCTAGCCACCGGGGTATTGCTTGAAATACTTGGGCTCCAATTCCTAATTCAGTCATCACAGGTGTCCTCCTTGAGTCTGTCTTTCTGTGTTCACATCTTTCCTTCTATAAGTACAGCAATCATGACAGGATAGGGTCCAATCCAATCCAGTTTGGCCTCATCTTAATTAACAACATCTTCAAAGACCCATTTCTAAATAAGTCCACATTCACAGGACCAGGAATGGGACTTGAACATGTGTTTTGGGAGACAGAGTTCAGCCAACCACAACCCAACATATGGGTGAGCTGAGGACTTTCTATTGACTGTCTGTGATTGTCACTCACACAAGGGTTTATGTTCCCTAAAGTTCTTCTTAAAGGAGAGAGTCCTGAGGTTCAGGTTTAGGAGCCTGCTAGAAGTGATTATCAACTATACAGAAATATCTACTTTCTGCTAAAAATAAACTTCAAGAGGAATTACTTGAACAATTTCAACTCTACAGTAATTTTTTAAATATACAGTGTATAATAGCCCTTTCAGAAGAAGAAATGCTCCCAAAAGTTAAGTGAGTCAAACAATGTCACTAAGAATTATGGCACATATTGGATTGGATGCAGTTTGTCTGAATTTAACATATTTGTACATTTAGCTACTGCCCCAACAATTTATTATATCTAACAGAAATCAGTTAACAGAGGAGATAAATGGATCAGGACATTTATTGGGGATATTAGAAGTCCCTGTATTTGTGTTGAGTATTTCTTAAGTATGTCCATGAAAGTAGAGGCACATCGACTATATTCCCATAGGATTCTTGGTTCCTTGGCTGCATCTGGTTTCCTTATCAGCTCCTTCAGCAATTTCCATGGCCTGAATAAAGAAAACCCTGCACTTAGAGAAGTGAGACCCCATGAAGGGGGCTGTGTTGTACTAAGGCCCAGCCAGCAGCCTCCTCCCAGAGGAGCCCCATAGAAAGGGGACTCCCAGGACCCCTTTAACCTTTACTTCTTAAAGTACCCCTTCATACAAACTGCCATATAGACCAACAGACGAAAGCACTGTACACATGGACTTAAGTTTAGGATCCTCCTCAACCAGAAAAAATACTGTCTGTAAGACATGGGCTTCACCAAATGGAATGTTAACCCCTTTGGGACATTTCTCTTTCTGGCAGCAGCTCCCAGATGTGAGTATCTCAGGATTCGGATATGAAGGTAATTGGGGTGATGCCTCTGAGCACAGGACTCACAGTGGTTCAGCTTTTACCCAGGTGTCCTTTCCCAGGTGCAGCTGCAGGAGTCAGGCCCAGGAGTGGTGAAGCCCCTCCAGATCCTTTCTCTCACCTGCTCTGTCTCTTGATTCTCTGTAACAACCAATGGTTACTTTTAGCATTGGATGCTCCAGCTACCAGGAAAGGGGCTGCAGCTGTTGACAGCAATATGCTGTAATGGTAACATGTACTACAATCCTTCAAGAGCTGATTCTCATCCTTGAAAGACACATCCAAGGAACTCTGTCTTTGCAGCTGAGCTCTGAGACTGCTGAAAACATGGCCATGTATTACTGTGTGAGAGACACAGTGAGGGGAAATTAGTGTGAGTCCAGACACAAACTTCCACTTGCAGTTGGGGCCTGGGCTGCAAGTGGTGCTCAGGACCACTCAGAAGAGGGACCAACCCCAGACTCAGGTTCAAGGAAGATGTGGAGAAAGAGGTGAGTCCTCCAATGAGATAAGGTTTCCTCTTATTGCTTAAAAACATTTAATCACTAGGGATTCTCCATTATGTCTATTCTAAGTAATACCATGATGTTTTCAAGTTTCAAACGCAGAAAACATTTTTGTAATGCTATTATATCTATATAATATTATATATTATATTATATTGTATTGTATTACGTTGTATACACACACTCATATATCATATAAGTTAGTTTTCCTCATATTGTTCTTCTGGATTTGGCTGCAATTATGAACCAACTTTCATTCAACTGACAGTTTGACACTGTGCAGTTAATTCTCAGGATTTAATTCTCTGTCCTGACTTGCCCAGGCAAAGTATAATAATAATAATAATAATAATAATAATAACAACAGTAATAATAAAAGTGGACTTTGTATGATTGTTTAGTCACCATAAGATAATTCTATGGCAGGATTATTTTATAGGAATTGAAAATTAAAGACTCAATTTATTTTCTCAGATTGTGAACATGTATATCCCTCCTCTCCCAGGCCATTCAGAGTTCTTGGTCACCAGACTTAGCTTCCCACCACTGTGTGGAGATCCCTGACCTCAGGAGATCAGGTGCAGAAAAAGGAGACAACTTGGTGTGACCTTAGGTACATCATCTAGGTGCCTCACCTTGTTCTCTCCATCATGGATGAGGCTCCTGCACTGATGTAGGTTGTAGATGTTCCAAACACACATCAGGCTGTTCCTGACAGGGACAGCTTGCCTGGTGGAATTAAAAAATATCACCCAATTTCACTGGAAGATGATGTCTCAAAAGGTGATCAGAGCCTCAGCTGTCATCAGAAGCTCTGGGATGCTCCCTGAGCTATCACCTCTGAGGAAGGTGCTGAATTGTCAAGAGAGCAATGAGAAGATAAATGTGGCACATGGTAGGTCTTAAACTTTGTTTCTGCACTAACAAGCTGGCCTTTGCCCCAGGATGGGCTCAGGCTCACCTGCCTCACTTGTTACCTGGAGTTGGACTTTGACTGAAAGCTGCACCTGTGTAGTATGGCTATGGGGTCTAATAGCTCTGAGCTGCAGGATGAGACTGGGGCAGGAGTTGGGTGGGGAAACAACAAACAGGAGGGAAGGGAGATGTTTGTCAGGGTCCAGTCTCCTCCAATTCTGGACTGAAGTGACCTGTTCTTTCCATTGATTGAGCTCTGGGAGTCACAGGATGTCCATCAGGTGGACATTCCCAAGGAGGTACTGCAGATCCTTTGGGATTGTATTTGAGTATTTAGAGATATGAATTTCAAAATGTAGTAGACTTGAGACTATACTAATATGACCTGTGAGGAGTTTCAATAGAGTTTTCAGAACTCTTGATAGATTCAGCCCAGTCCTTACTGAGATTCAACTGTGACATTAGTATCACTCTCCATTTCAAAGCCTGAGGATCTGAGTTTCA
Organism: Cabassous unicinctus; assembly: GCA_029593785.1. Classification (NCBI taxonomy): domain Eukaryota; kingdom Metazoa; phylum Chordata; class Mammalia; order Cingulata; family Chlamyphoridae; genus Cabassous; species Cabassous unicinctus. Next base: position 16,383 of record JAQZBX010020254.1, read on the forward strand.
GAACTCTGTGTAATATTGAACAACCACTGTTTATAAACATGTGTACTATGAATATGTCTTCAATGACTTTGTTCCTGATAGAGGAGAGAGAAGCAGAAGAGATATGTTTGCCTTTGAAGATGGGGTTCCAAAGACTTCAGAAATTAATTTTGTACCATCACTACTCTCTCTATGTAGACTGGCAGCTTCTCTGGGAAGTAGGCCCTGGGCCATGAATGTATTTTGCAAGGATATACTTGATTTCTAGTTTGTCAGCTCTACATATAGAAAGATATTTCATTGCAAGGTAGATCAAAACCAGGGTGCTACCCATATATAATTAAGATGATTTGGATGGTGATATTGGTAACTTTTGTTCAGATGACATTTAAATGGGACTTTGGACTTGATGCTAAAATGAATTGAGACTTTTGAGGATGTTGAGATGAGATGAATTAAGATTGCATGTGTTATGTACATGAATATTTTGGGGCCAGAAGTTAGACTGGTAGGTGAATAATGTCCCCCCAGAGATATCCAGGTCCTAACACTTGGAACCTCTGAGCTGTGAGTGGTCCCCTTAGCCCTAGCTGTGCATTCTTATTCTGTAATCTATTGAGGTACAACCCTTGATGCATTGAAACTGACAAATTGCTCAGTCAATTTTTCAGTTTGTTCACCAGTGAATATTTGACATGCAATCTGTCAACCACTTTTGCTTCCAATGCTGAGACTACAGCATGAGCCTTACAAGCTAATAAAAATCATGAGACTCTCTACCCAAAGTCATGCCTGGTAATTGCATTGCTTTACACTTCCTCCTCACCCAACAACGAGGAAGATGTGCTATTGTAAACACCTCTTGCCATAATTGGGTTAATACCTCAGGGAAAATGGAACAGGAGGTGATTAAAATTCAATGGCAAGCTCACTTTAAGTAAGGTGTAAGTCAAATTCTATGTGGGGTTTCTCTAGCTATCCCTCAGGGGTAGGGAAGTCTGGATGCAACCATTACTTAGGTCTGATCACCCTACTTGGAGTAATGTATGCATAAGTGAAGGCCTTCTGATGTGCAGAAATTGCTGGTGTTCCCAAATCTTTGCTGACAACACTGTTGAAAGCCACAGTCTACCAGGCCTGAACTGTATCCACCTTCTTGTCTGAAGTGGTAGGAGGACTTACATTGTAGAAGATAATTCAGTACAGTAGGCTGGACCTGGTAGATATGCCAAGAAGTAGAACATGAATATGCCCAATAGGTGTTGCTTCTGTCTTAGTATCTGAAGGAGGCTTGTGCTTGTAAGTGTTAGGAATCACTCTTCCCTTAGAGACCAGGTGATGTCCATGTATTTGACAGAATTTGGTGATCCTTGTGTTTTATGGGTATTGTTATTGCCCATTCTCCCTGTAAGTGATGAGTGAGTGTGGCTAGGTCTTTCAATGAACTTCTTCAGAGTCACCTGGTAGTCAATTGACAGGTATAAAGTGTCAGAATCAAGTATCACCAAGTGTTTTTTTAGTTTATTAAAGATCATTTGTTAAGGTCTTGGCAGTAGGAGCTAGAGTTTTTAAATTTATTTTATTACTCGTGCTCTTGTGTGTGTGTGTGTGTGTGTGTGTGTGTGTGTGTATAATTAGACAATGGTAGGAATAAGAGCTTAATTGGCCATGATTTGTGCATTAATTTTGGTATAATTGATGGTTAATTGTGAAGATTTAAGAATGGGATGAATGGGCTATGGTCTGGGGAGAGGGTAGGTATAATGATTCCTTCTTTGAGGAGATGATCTTGGATTACAGGCCAGAGCCCCACTTTGTTTAATGCAATAGTGCAGGTTTAGTGCCTTGATTGGCAGGGGCAGTTCCATTTGACATGGAGGCAAGAATTTGCTCTTACTGCAGGTGATGAGTTTAGAGCACCACTAGGGGTAGCTGTTCAATAAGATTTGTTCCAATTGTCACAATTCCTAAGTGACTGGGGACTGGGTGTTTGATATGCAGGAGAAGGCCAGGGTCTCCAGTGCAGGGGCCAAGTGCCCCACAGTAGGATGGCACCCTGGGCCTCATGAGCAAGGATCTGTGACTCTGATGTGAGTCCCACTGTTGTCCTGCCAATGGCTCCACCTCATGGACATTTTGAGCCTTGCCAAATTTTGACCATTTCTCCCCATTAAATTGAAAGGTTGGGACTCCCTGTACAAATATTTTCCACTGTTTAATCTCAAAGTGAGGCCTCCTCAGTTTGGAAGATAAACTCTGGGTCTCTTTTGATTAAATGCTCAAAGAAATGTTTTACCCATTGCATCATCTCAATCCTTTAAAGTAACAATTGGGACTCATTGTCTGCCAGTGCACATCTGCTTTGGCAGTTATATCCACTATGGATAGTGTCTTTGTTTTCTTCTTTATGTTATAAATATTTAAGTCAATAGAGGAGGGCCTCCTAGTATTTAGTGTTACTAGTAAATTGTTTCATTTTTTTTGAATGACAGTGCCAACTCCAATACAAACTTAAAGTCTCACATCATTCTGCCCCTTCCTTCATGTCCCCTTCAGCAAAAAATATTAAAATTGTTTTAAATATCTAATCAAATATGAATTTCAGTCTTTCCCATTTGGGCTTCCACATTGGGGTCCTGCTTGCTGTTATTTGTGGTGATGGGAAACATTTGTTTTTCCTGTAGACTGGACTCATAAGCAACTGTTTCTCTCTCTAGGGAATCCCAAATGACCTCATGAGGCTCTGTGTTTGATTTTACTGGCATGATTCTAGTGAGATCATTAGTCATGGTTCCAGATGTCAAGAGTCCAACATCAGGTCTTTGTCATTCTGATATGCAGTAGCCCTGAGTAGAGCCCATGAATATTTCACTTGAGTCTTACATTTCTCAAGCAACTTAGGAACATACCCTGGTGTCTTAGATGCTGCTAGTACAATATGCTCAGGTACCCTTTTTGTGGCACAATAGTTTCTTAGATACCTCTCACCAGACATTTAGAGCCTCTCTAACCCATAAGGTCAGGGAAGAAAGAGCAACAACATGGAGACAGTAGCAAAATAATCATTGTAGACCCTTGCAGCACCATTGCTTGTGGGGAGCTATTATGCATCCAGTGGAGGGGGTGACCCCTCAAGCTAGTAGTGTAAGACCCATACACATGGGCCACAGACTCAGGGGTTGGAGTCTCCCACAGCAGTATCCCAACTGCTGTGGACCAGATGGTGAGAGATCTATCATATTCCCCTAGTCCCACATGCTCTCAGTCCCATCCACCTCACTCATGAGTCACAGCTCCTGAAAAGGGGTGCTTATTTCATGTTTTGCAGGCTTCTACTGTAGGGCCATGACAAGTACTTCCCTATGCAGCCAATGTTGCTCAGTGATGCAATGTCAGTGTCAACCAATAATAGATTTTCCCTTTTGGAGGAGCACTCACAACCACAGAGTCTGCCCTCTTGCCATACCAGGGATGGGAATTAGCAGATCCTGAGGAAAAAGTAGATCTATATTACTGAAAATTAGGGGTGGGAAGTCTAGGCATCACCACACAGAGGAAACAGGAAGCAGCACAACATAATATGGATATAGGTTGGGAAGCCATGGAACTTTCCCAGTGTTAGCTCTGTGAGAGGTCTAGTTAGTAAGCTAACAGCAGCCAAAAGCCATTATGTCTCATTTCCCATAGTCATGACCAACACACCATACTCTCTGAGGTATTTGTTTTAAATTGGTTAAGTTGGATCTTAAATTTGGGTTCAGGTGGAAGCCAGTTGATCACAATGGAAGACTGATTTCATAATGCATGAGAAAAGATAGTTTGCTATTCACAGGTCCCAGAGAGAGAGAGGAGAATCATGAGTTACTGCCAGGAAATGCAATCATCTCATGTGGCTCATCCAGCAAGCTAGAGCACACAAGCAAAGAATTATGGAACAAATGGCTTATATTTTTATTGGGATCCAGGGTTGGATGTTAGTAGATTTTTCATGGGATTCAAGGTTTGATTAGTTTACAGCAAATGCATGAAAAATTATGGGGGGTATAGGGCATTTAAAATTTTTTAAATTTACTTTCTATTTTTTAAAGATACTTAGTTTATACAAATGTCACATAAAAATTATAGGGGATTCCCATGTGTCCTGTTCCCTACACCTCCCACATTTCCCACATTAACAACATCCTTCATTAGTGAGGTACATTCATTGCAATTGAACACATTTTGGAGCATTGCCACTAAGCATGAATTAAAGTTTACATTGTAGATTATACTCTCTCCCACCCAATTTTGTAGCTTATGGCAAGATTTCTAAGGGCCTGTATCTGTTGCAATGTCATTCAGGACAATTTCCAAGTCCCAAATGTGCCCCAGTATTATACCTCTTTTTCCCTCTCCCTACCCTCAGAATCTCCAGTGACCACTGCCTCCACATCAATGATATAATTTCTTCCATTGCTGGATTCATCAAAAGCCTATAGTAGAATACCAGTAAATCTACTTTAGCCCATAGTTCATTCCCCAATCCACTCTACCTTTAATTGAGAGGGTCTGTGATCTCATAGGGCTAATGGATGGGACTTTCTTTCTTGCAGTTGTAGACTCTCTTGGTTCCTTGGTATGGTAGTTGTCCATCATTGCCTCCATGTTAGTTGTCCTGGGTGAGACCAATGAACTGGAGAGTAGATGTTGCAACTCTAATTATATTCAGGGCCCAGCTGG